>JADLZL010003482.1:0-130610 GCA_015844335.1 Chrysopogon serrulatus
TTTGCTTGCTCTATTAGTCTTCATAGCTGAGGTCAGGGACACGGTTTCTTACATTTGCTGCAACTGGACCAAAGTATCCCTTGTCTGCCGCTACGTAAACCACACCTCTTCACAGCATTCACTTCACATGCAGAAATGGGTAGTAAGTATTCTGTTAAGATGTAGATGCAAGCTGATCATGAAGCCGCACTGAATGAAAAAAATGAGCCAGTGCTCCGTTCTGGCATTTCACCGAGAACAGCCTTACCAGTTTTTTGTCATGCGTCTCTTTGCCCTTGCCAGACCAAAATGGAAGGTCACGGCGACAGTGGCAGTGAAGGTTTGCATCATCAACGCACTAAGGAGTGTCATCAACAGAGGCTTGAGCAAAGGAGTAGCATCTCTGCAGCGCAACCAAGTAGGCGAAAGCTTCCTCTGGGCTTGCAATGGCAAAGGCATGTCGGATACTGTACTCATATGGCATATTGCCACAAGCATCATTCAGTTAAGATATCGTTCATCAGGCAAAGCATCGGATTCAGATCATAAGACTGTCGCCACACAGTTGTCACAATACTGCGCGTACTTGGTGAGCTGGTGTCCGCAGCTGCTTCCGGACAACAGTGCATGGAGCAAGGACTTGTACAAGGATGTAAAGAAGGACGCCGAGTACGCCCTCGCTGGGTACTCCGCGGCAGAGCCATCACCTGAAGATGACCGCGCTCTCGATGAGTACTCTGTGGCAGAAGAGGCAGAAGATGAGCGCGCCTTCGCTGGGCATCAGTCATCAACGCGAGAGGATGGGTATCAGCAGTTGGTCAGGTTGCTGAGCGAGAACTCAAAGCATGAGGTAGTCAAGGATGGCGTGAAGCTTGGAAAGGAGCTGGTGGAGACCATGGAAGACGAGGAAACCATGTGGAAGCTGCTAGCTGAGTTCTGGTCAGAGATGATCCTGTATCTCGCCACGTCAGACAACCTGCAAGCTCACTCGAAAGCCATTGCTCGAGGAGGCGAGCTGATCACACTGCTCTGGGCATTGCTTTTCCATGCCGGGATCGAGAGCAGGCCCGGCGAAGACGACGGCACTGCTGCTACCTCTGCTAGTGACGTTTGATGGAACCGACTGCCCGCGGTTGTTGTCTACTCCTATACTTAACCCACTTCGTTATGTGAATATCATATTATCTTTGCTTTGTATTATGTTGTAGGCTGGTCGTAGCCGTGTGTGTAATATGTATTGTTTGCTCTTGTTTCCACTTGGTATCGGTGAGATCATGAGATGTCGCCTTTCACAGCAGTGTGGTTGTGCATGTATCATTGTATCTTGCTAAATAATCTTAGGTCCCGTGAAGTTGTTTTTTAGAAAACTGCTTTATGAGTAACTTTTAGTGAAGCTAAACTATTTTAAAAAAAGTGTTTGGCAAAACAACTTCACCAACAACTTTATGTATAGATGAGAGAGGAAAAAAGAGAGAGAATCTCGCGGAAAAGCTACTTTTTTCAGTTTCATCCCACTTCATCTCTTTGTGAGGAGACAAAAAAAAAATTCAACCATGAAGGTATTTTAGGAAGAGATGTTTAGCAAAAAAAAAAAAAATAGCTCACAACAGCTTCATGAAGCTGTTGTGAGCTGTGCCAAACAGCCCCCTTAGTTTTTGCTTGTTCCAACTTCCATGTCTCCTTCATGTAGTGCGTTCGTCATACCGCGGAATCAGATTCGAGGACTTCCATATCTATACAGCAGACCCTAATGCGGCTGTAATGTATTTGCCTTTGTAACAACTTAATGGCGACTGCAAGTGGTCGCGCTTAAAAACGCTAAACAGCCAAAGGGGGCAACTTAATGTGTGCTTGATGCGCCCAAGTTGATTCCATTCTTCAATCGGGTCGTCAGCCTGTTTTACATCATTAGTGTCGCTAAACAATTCCTAGCAATGACTGGTGGGTCGAAACCAAAGTGGGCTTCCTATGTTTCTCATCAGTCGATGGCCCAAAATAGCAATGGCGGCCCAAATAAAATGCCATCCAAACCCTAGCAACAAGTTCCCTTGTTCCACTCACCTTGTCTGCTGAAACAAGTATCGGCGGCAGCGGTGGCGTTCTCTGACGAAGACCAGCCGGAGACTAGAACTGGCCAGCACCGCAGCAGTGCAGCCATCTCACTCTCACCCAGGCACGGTGGCGACGTGCTCACGTGCACGCCCTCTGCAGCCACAGAGGCCATCTCGCCATGGCACTAATCTGGGCTGTCGTCGGCGGTAATGTGTTGCTGCTGAGCTCGCAACGCACCCGCTGGTTTTGGCAGCCAAAGTGAGACAGTTAGACCCTCAGGGCCAGCACTTAGCCTACTTCGTTATGCATGTGAATATTAGCATTGCTTTGGATTATGTTGTAGGCTGGTAGTAGCCGTGTGTGTTGTCTGCTCTTGTTTCCATTTGGTATCCATTTGAGATGTCGCCTTTCACAATGTCGCCTTTCACAACAATAATGTAGTTGTGCATGTATCATTGTATCTTGCTAATTAATCTTAGTTTTTGTTTGTTCCAACTTCCATGTCTCCTTCATGTAGTACGTTCTGTCATATTGTGACTCAGATTCAAGGACTTTGGTATCTATACAGACAGACCGGCCTAGTGCGACTGTAATGTGTTTGCCTTTTGTAACAACTTAATGGCGACGCAAGTGGTCGCGCTTAAAAACGCTAAACAGCCAAACAGGGGGCAACTTAATGTGTGCTTGATGCGTCCAAGTTGTCCATTCTTCACGGGTCGTCGGCTGTTTTACATCATTAGTGTCGCTAAACAATTCCTAGCAATGATGACTGGTGGGTCGAAACCAAAGTGGGCTTCCTATGTTTCTCATCGGTCGATGGCCCAAAATAGCAATGGCGGCCCAAATAAAATGCCATCCAAACCCTAGCAACAAGTTCCCTTGTTCCACTCACCTTGTCTGCTGAAACAAGTATCGGCGGCAGCGGTGGCGTTCTCTGACGAAGACCAGCCGGAGACTAGAACTGGCCAGCACCGCAGCAGTGCAGCCATCTCACGCTCACCCAGGCACGGTGGCGACGTGCTCACGTGCAGGCCCTCTGCAGCCACAGAGGCCATCTCGCCATGGCACTAATCTGGGCTGTCGTCGGCGGTGATGTGTTGCTGCTGAGCTCGCAACGCAGCCGCTGGTTTTGGCAGCCAATAGCCCTCTAATCTGGTGTATTTCCCACTGCTTTTTTCACTGATTTGTGACATGTAGATGTAGGACGCTATATCGATCCTTGCCACTGAATTGTTTAGCCGGCGATTTAGAAAACTGGTTGTTGCCAGATTAATAAATATTTCAAAAGGATATAAGAATACTAACACTCATAATTCAACTTAATATATTGTTTAAAAAATTATTCAACTTCATATGCTGCTTTTAGTTCCATATGCCGCCAAAAGGTGGGGATGTGCACCTACGCCGTCGGGGGAGCCGCACCGCATCGTGGGGCGGCGCACGCCCACGCTGCCGGAGGGGAGGGTTGCGTTCGCGCCGCTGGAGGGCGAGCCTCGGCGCCTACCGTGCGCCGTGGGGCCGCGCGCCATTGCCGCTTGGGTGCCACGCCTCGGTTAATATATATTAACCGAGGTTGTTGTAATCACCTCGGTTAATATAAAATGACCGCCTCGGTTAATATGAGCCATTAACCGAGGCGGTTGTAATTTATGTCCGCCTCCGATGCCTATTTCGAAGTGCCTCACAAAAGATTTTATATAGTAGTGTTGGCTTTCTGAATGTGGGCATGACCATGAGCAATGCAAACTAGAGCTCGAACAGTTCGACGAGTCACCCTTAATTTGTCCGATCCGTTCAGTTTAGACATTGGTTGTTTGGCTGTCGTCCTTGCGTATATGATGTGTACTCCTAGCCTTTGGTTTGCGTTGGGTCTCTTTCATTAGAATCAGCCTTGGGATCGAGGTTAATTTTCTGCATATATAATTGCAGTCGATCGTTGACATGTGGATTGTTTAAAAGTTTAGTACTCTGTAAGCCCACTGGTTGCCCGTCTTGCATTGTATACTTATATGGTATCGCTTACAGTATATGATGTGTACTGGGCTAGGTATCAATTGTAATCTAATTTTATTTTCTATATAGCGTGATTTTGGGACAATCATTTACTTAGCAGTATCTTGGATATTATTTTACCACCCCCATCGCATAACCACTCCGGTCATGAGGTGGACAGTATATATAAGTCAAAAGTCATAAACGTTTATAAGTCATCAGTTGTCATGAACGTTCCTGTGATGAGACAAAACTTACTCTCTCCGTCCAAAAAAGAAAGTCATTTTCGCTTTTCAAGAAAATTGTCAGTAATTTTAATAAATAATAAATATCATTAATTATTATCATAATTAGTATCACTGGTAAGATCTTTGATATATTTTTAAAAAATTTATTTAGAGATATAAATATTGCACGTATTTTCTATAAATCGAAAACTTATAGCTCAAACACCTAAAATATCATCTACTTAGAGACGGAGGGGGAGTAAAACTTAAAACTGACCAATGATGTGATCGTGCGTGTGTGAGGTCAGGTAGTGGTTAGCTTGACATGTCAGGACCATGTAATGGACAGATATAGGGAACAGGCACAAGTAGAAAATTGAGGATATAGGGAACAGGCACAAGTAGAAAATTGAGAGAAGAATTGTCGAGGACACAATGAAAGCAAAAGGATATCGAAAAATGCAGGATATCTCAATCGGGTACAATAAATCCTTTGTATAGGCGGTGGTAGACCCATTTACAGGCGGCCAAGCCCACCGCTTTGTACCGAGGGTCAGTACTAATCGCCCGGCCTGATAAAGCGGCGGGCGCGTGAGCCGCTGTGAAAATGGGTTTTTTCCACAGGCGGCTCACTTTGTCGGCCCTTTGTGTAAATAATTATTTTCACAGGCGGTGACTAAGTCAACCGCTGTGAAAATCATTGTCCGTAAAAACACGAAAAAAATAGCAAAAAATATTTTTAAAAACGCAAAAAATATTTTTGAAACCGGGAGAGAGGCATATCTTTGATTCAGCCGACGCCAATGCGCTATCTTTGATTTCATGTGCGCCTCTCGATATCTCCTCTTCTCTCACTAGTGGTTCTTTCGGCGAGCAAGTGCATATGATGGAGGGCGCAGTAGAAACATGTCCACCAAAGGGCGGTGGGCCCCATCCATTTGTTGAGTCTAGCAATGAGATTTGGGCCTCATCGTTGCCATAGCTCATATTTGACCCCCCCTCCAGCAGCGGATCCAGTGAGGAGGAGCCTAATCCTAGGTCATGGCCCGAGACGCTGGATGCCTAGGTGGGGGTCAGGCTTGGGCTGTCGTTGTTCAGTAGCCTGGGGCCATGTTTGAGCCACTAAGCCATGAGCAGTGGCAGCGGGTGCACTCTAGCTTGCCTTAACTCCTTCCAGAGGGTACGCACGAGAGTAGCTGATGGGCATATCACCTAAGTGATCCATGGGATCAGTCTGGGGGGCCTTCAATCGGTTTCCTCCTTTTTGGAGATTTGACATATCTCTAAAATTTTGGACTCCCGTCAGGGGAGGGTGCAATTGTCAATATTCTTTCATCGATTCAACTGTCAATATTATTTCATCTTATATTGTACCCGACGATGCAAACTGTTAAAATTCTTTCATCGATTCAAAGGACCGCTTTCAAAACATTAGTTTATGTGGTGCATGTCCAATGTTTTAGGGTTAGTCGCTGGATCGGGCATAAGGTATACACTTTGGCTCGGGCGCTCATCAAGACTTTGAGCATTGGTTCCATCGAGGAAAGCCAATGAATGATCCAAGTGATGGAAGAACCTGGATTGAATTCTACATATGTTTTATTTCACATTTTTATGTGTAATATACGGATTAATGGGGGTGGGTCTTCTTAATATCGTCCCCCTTTCCCTTGAAAAAAAAAATTAAAACAGTATATACAGAGATCCAAAGAAGAGATCATCAATACGTCTTACAAATATTGTCCCAACATGCAAGATTTCATTGACTTGTATATATTATATGTTTGCCAACAACATCATCCATTGTATATGGTTGACAACAATTTATTCCCACCAACCACAATAATATAAGGTACACAAAAGTACGTTAATTAATATAAGTAGAAAATTATACAACAAACAAACCATGCTTGCATGCGATGCTGAAAGCGTATATATATAGCATGTATGGCTTCAGGAGCCTAGAGCTAGCTAGTAGGGGATCTCGCCGACGACGTATCATAATGAAGTTAATAACTAGTACTAGTCTGATGAATGAAGTTATTTCACAAAATTGAGACGCAAAAAAAAAGAAGTTATTTCACAAAATTTGAGGAATGGACTTATCATGCATCACTTCATCTAGAAGAAGTTAATTCTTGAAACCAAACACATCCTAATCGACGAGTCGACGCCCAGTACATATATCACTTTTCAATGTAAACCGTTTAGAATTATACGTATAAAATTCTGCTAATTAGACTAGTAAACCATGCACTTAATAATGTTTATGTATGTCTTTAAATTTTCTTGTTCTCATCTTTTGTATCCATGTATTTTAAGATTTTCGTTGATATAAAATGAGCCATATTGAAAATCTAAAGTTCCTGAAGTGACACAATTGCTTTCCCAATGGAACAATTGTATATAGAGTTCCCCGTTGACCATTCTTGTGGCTGTTCTATTAGCGGAACAAAGCTTTTGTAAATTGAAGTTAGTGAAGTCGTCGTAGTAGTGTTCTACAATGACGCAAGACAGGCTTACTCATCTGGCCACACAATAGCACTTGAGAGTGACATGGTGGAGAAGAAGATTGATTACGAGTTTATCATTGAATACTTCATTTACAAGAACACCAAAAGAATGATGCTGTTCAAGTAAACATTTTTGTTCTATCAATTGCTAGCTTTTACAAAGTCCTATTTTTTACTTTTGCACAGGGGTTTTGTTTAGTCGGGACGGCCCTGTGAAAAATGGTAAGCAGAGATCAAAATAAAAGCAGAAATATATAGTAGGCCTCACCATATATTCACCAATCACCTGTATGGTTTTATTGACTTATTATGTATATCAACAATATAATCATCGCATAATGGTATACAGTTGACAATATGTTTATTCTCTCTGACAAAGCACGCAACACTAGTATATATATGATATGACAACAGTACGACGTCTAGTAGGGGCTCTGGCCCTCGACGTTGCCCGGCGGGTTGTAGCTGCAGATGATGAAGACGCCGGCGTTGTTGTCGCAGACGACCGGGCGCAGCCGATGGCGGTGGAGTCGCGCCACACCACCTGCGTGTAGTGGCCACACACCTGCCCCCCTGCGCGCAGCTGTTGGTGTCGTGGTCGTAGTACTGCTTCTCGGACACCCAGGAGCCCACGGCGTCAGACGCCGACCAGTCGGCGCCGGCGGAGCCCCAGAAGAGGTTCTCGCCGTAGGGACCGCCGGAGTGGATCAGCTGGCAGTCGCCCTGCCGCTGCGCCGCGTAGCTCTCTGCGCGTACGCGGCCACCGTGTCGTCCCAGGACACCGGGCCGACGCCCACGTCGGCGCGCGCTGCGTTGTGCGGGTCCACGTAGTCCTGCGGCGAGTTCTGTGCCGCGCATGGCGTGACGGTGATCGCCAGGGCCAGAGCTGCTGCGGCGAGGAGGAACGCTTGCTTCGGTGATGAGAACACCATTGCTGTTGCTGTTGTGTAGCTGACGAAGTTATATATTATTATGAATGAGTAGATGGCAGTTGTGGTAGATCGATCGGTGCATGGATGAGATATATGTGGCGAGTGGCCATGGTATTTATATACTGAGTTTAGTGACTTGTCCAAACAAGATGCCATACTGGTAAACAAATGGTGACTGTTAATTTGCTATTTTGGTCACGGTCAATGGTGGCTCCTACAGGAACTAAAAAAGAATTCCAAGAGGGGCAAGAATTTCCATGGCAATGGATAGCATATCCGATAGGATCGGCGGGAAAATTTTGGATAAACTTAGCTTTTGTTTATTAGTATATCACTCTGGGAGCAGCATTCTAGAGAAGGTTTACTTCATCTCATCTCGGCCGGCCATGACTGACCAATCCGTTAAGTTTCTTCACGCCTGCAAGATTAGCTAGGGTTCCAGAAGATTGTTTGTCATTATTACGATTTTTCACGGGACTTGGCCAATAAAAATACCTACTGCGACATTTCATGGTCATGGTTTTTACTCCCTCCGGCAATTTTTGTTATTACATACTTATTAGATATATGTTTTTTACGCAAAAAGACCATGAGGGAGATCCCCATAACACCAAAACTTATACAATTAAAAGGGGAACAAAAATACCTAGATATATGTTGTGTCTAGATTCATATTAAAAATTATGGATTTAAAAATATTAAAAATATCTTATAATTTAGGACGGAGTTAATACAATATTGTTATTGGTATCAGCAATCATCAGGTCATGTGTGCACAAAAGGGGCCATGGAAACTACTTATACGGATATACATACGTACTTAATTAATTCGTGGATTACACATAATAAGTTCATACAGTCGTATACATACCAGTGTAATTAAGGGTTTAATATAAAGGCTAGATGCTATTCAAATTCTTTATGACGGCCGGGTAGAGATTGTCGTTAAGAGCTTATATGATATACTGCGGATATATATCCTACTAGAGATACGTAGTTCGTCCAAATTTCTACTGTGTGTTGAAGGTTGAAATGTCTGGTACGAAGAAATAGGATGGTTGCACGTAGAATTTTCACAGAAGTACAACACACAACATGTGGTGGTGGAGAAGTCACCGGTGACTTTGGAAAACGGCCGGCCCGACCGTCATAGCTTAATTAGTTTAGTTTCCCGCCAATCGCGGCAGATAATTTTGATCACCATGCATATATAGTATCTATGAATAATGCTAAAAAATGAGTAATATTGAGCTAATCTAGCTTCGACAAGAGTTAATGCTGCATGACAATTTATAACGATGTAGTAAATTAACTCTTGTCGAAACTAGATCAGCTCAATATGTAATGTCATTTTTCAATGGATAATCGTATGTTCAAGTCCCATCAAACTTTTGATGCAAAGTAGTATAAGTGACAAAATTCAGTGAAAGCATGGTTGAATGAATCGTGCACCAATGGGAAATCAAGGACGGCAGGCGTTAAAAATACTCATCACGATTGCTTTTGCTGCTTAGTTGCTTACTTCGACTTCTGTAAATATTATTAAGCAATGATGTGGCCGCTGCTTACGTTAGTTTTAACCGTCATGCTGCTACACGTGTGCGACACGTACGTGAGTTGCTCGGTTGGTACGAAAATTGCATGCATGGTCAAAACTGCCTTTTTATTTGTGGATCAGACGATGTCCCAATTGTAAAAAAAAAAAAAAAAGAAAATCGAATTTGAGCGACGTCATCTTCCTTGTTTTCATCTGCACCTGGAAGGTGACAGAGGACACTTGTTATTCTTTTTTTTTTTTTTATAGCACAGACACGGATGTTTCGTCTTGGACTCGGTTACCAGGCAGCGGACACAGACTGGGCCTCTCGAGTAAGACCCATTGGGCTTTCCTGCCTTGTTCATCATGAGCGGCAAGTCATCATCAGCATCATCGCATCTTTGGGCCACTGAACGAGACAAAGAAAACTAATCCTAGGCCTTTTCTTTGCCTAGAAAGTCCAGCGCACATGGCCCACCAAAGCAGTCGATATTGGGCCTGCGCCCTCGGCTAACATTCTAAGCTTAGGGCCTTTCTCGGCTCATCATACAACAATAACACTACTATATATAAAAATAATCCTTTCTAGACACCTCTGTTTTTTACAACCTGATTAAATTATAAGCCACTTGCAGGGGTGCTCTGTAATTCTAAACTCAACCACCTAGGAACATATTTTCACGTACGGTTTCTTATGTGAACGATGTGCGGAAATGCAACGATTTTAGGCACACTTCACTTAAAGAAATTG
Source organism: Chrysopogon serrulatus (assembly GCA_015844335.1). Classification (NCBI taxonomy): domain Eukaryota; kingdom Viridiplantae; phylum Streptophyta; class Magnoliopsida; order Poales; family Poaceae; genus Chrysopogon; species Chrysopogon serrulatus. The sequence continues at coordinate 9,984 of JADLZL010003482.1, forward strand.
CATGTGTACAAGGTTTCTTTACGGGTGATTTTCACATTGGAGCTGCTTGTGAAAATGTTTTTTTATCTTTTTAATTATGTCGGAATTTATAGTTGTGATTTTTTATCTAACAAATCTTTTCAGTATACACGTTCAGAATATACACCATTGTTCCATCTTTTAGTTACTTCATCGTATGGCTATACATTATAAACACGTATAAAGAAAAATGTTTGCAAAATAACTACCTTTCAAAGTAGTTTTTTACTAAGATCAAAAGAAAAAAGGTTATCCCACTCCTACCAACAACTCTATGGCGAGAGAGAAAGTATTGCATGTGGGATGAGGTAGTGTATTAATTCTCTGACCAAGGTTGGTTGTTTAGTTTGTTGGTCCATGTGACAAAATATGTTTTATTTTTATGTTATTTTTCAAATTCAATTCTATAGGTTGTCCATCTAAGGAATTGCCTAGTAACTCCAATAGTTTGGTTAATCTTGTCATGGAGGCTATTTTAGAGTATGTATAGCAAAAGTGGGCTCCAACAAATGTGCTATCTAGCTTTATAAAATTGATATTCGGTATAAGATAAGCCTTTACAGGTGGTTTGTTAAACTCTTTATATAGAGAAGTTATGGACTGCTTGTTCACATACATGCTCTCTTAGTTCTTAAGCTATTTATAAAAAACTAGAATTCTCCGAGGGTTGTTGTAGGAAATTGGGTCAACTTTTTAGAGAAACATTGTATGAATAAAACAAAGGCTAATGTAGCATGTTCGTCGTCAGACCTAGGCCTTGTTCGGTTGGAGTTGGATTTCCAACTTTTTCCCTCTCTCTCCATCACATCAATTTTCTACCCATATATATGGAGCATTAAATATTAGTGAAAAAATAACTAATTACACAGTTTAGTTGTAAATCACGAGACGAATCTTTTGAGCCTAGTTGGGCCACGATTGGACAATATTTACCAAATACAAACGAAATGCTACAGTTGCAAGTTTTTCTAACCAGGCACCAACCGAACAAGGCCCTAGTTAGATGCAACTATTTCATGCTGATGTTAATTACCGAAGCAGTAAACCATCGTGGACGTAGCACATCTCTCTCGAGATGAATTGTATGTCGGTGCACCATCATATGATGCATAGGAGGTATTGACATTTGACTATTTGAGCTGACAGAAATGTATTCAATTGGAGTGGCGGTGCACCTCGTTTGGAAAGGAACATAAAAAACTTACCGCTTATGCTTCTATATTGTAGGTGCCCTTTGTTTGGGAAGGCAAATAAAAAATTTAGCATGCTTGTACTTCTATATTGTAGGTGAGCATCAGTTTACTTTTACACTGTTTTACGATATATCATAGAGATTATAATACTCTCCACTACTAATAAGTCAAAAAAATCAAATTGCTTTCATGCGTTCAAGCTTCATTATATATATTAAAAAATGGAAGCAACTAACATTGAAAACAATTAGTAACAAGTGAACATATGATTCCACCAAATTAAAAGCGATTAGTACCTGCTAGGACTGGGAGCGTAAAAGTTCATGGCATCGTCAGCTCGTGTCTTTTTTTGGTCCACTGTCGCCGGATTTTGGGACGCTGCCCACGAAAATTGAGCAGGATGTTGTAGGGAGGTGCCTTCCTAGTTGCTAGGCTAGATCGAGTTGCCAAACCAATTCTCCATTTCCTAGCAACCATATAATAATGCCCGTATACATGAGCAGCCTGCGCTTTCCAGAGCACTCCATTCTAAAAAGAATATGCACCTAACTTAAGACAGTGTGTAAAACATATTGGCCGTTAATATAAGGGATTTGCTATTTAATAGGTGCTGAGAGCTCTCTTGCTGCTCTCAGGCAACACAGTACAATCATGGGATTAGCGTGTCTTCATCTTTCTTGATCCTTCTCCTCTCCTTGGGTTAGTTGAGGCATAGAGAGCCGTCGCCTGAGATTCAGGCACCTTTAATTTAGGAAGTGCGTTAATATAATCCTATATTTGCAGTTAAGCTGTTTCTACAAAACATTTGAATGTAAATGATATCTTAAAATCTAAGTAATTCTACGGAGGTGTTTATATGGTACGGTAATTGCGTACATGTCTTCATAAGTGTGAGTGGATATATTTTGTGAGTGTATAACTCTTCTTTTTTTTTTTTCCGAGCCGCCAAACTCTTTATTTTGTGCAATTAATTGCTAGCTTGCTTTTGCCAAATGAAAGCGATAAATGACGATCTTTAGTTTCCATGTTGAAGAAGTTATGGCATCTCTGCATCTAAGAGTTAATTAATGCTGAGGTCCGTCTTCCTTTCTGACCCGCCACTCTTTTGACGACACGTTGAACACATATTATCTTCTCTCAGGATCCGATCGATCTGAGAGTATACGTGCCAGCTGCGTGATAGAATAAAAATCGTCTGAAGAGAAGATCGAGAGACCCACCAATGAGTCAATGACAAGCCCATGCATTCATAAATTGTATGTAGTATATAGTACTTAGAATATATCTGTTCCTTTCAGATCCGATCCTAGCGGTGGAATCAATATTGCCAGTTCGAAACTTACTTGGAGTCCTTTAATTTAATGTCTATGTATATATACTAGTACTCCTTCTATATAAATAAGTAGATTTCTAGAGTTATCTTAAATCATACTTTAAATTTTGATCGAATTTCTAGAAAAGTCCATCAAAATTTATAGCATCAAATTATTATTAGATATACCCTAGAATATATTTTTTATAATATATTTATATTATGTTATAGATGTTGTTAACTTAAGTTAATTTGATTTGTTCAGATTGTAGAAGTTAATTTTATTTGGGACATCCGACAGAAAAGAAGCCTCCTATGCATACATATGTGGGAGTATTAATTTGAGCATGCAGCCATCGTGCTTCGAATGCATTAATGACAAAATATATATACAGATATTGCAATATTACTCTACGATGAAAGAATGATATCATATAGGAGTAGTTTATACAGAAAGAGACACGCACATGGGCCTTTGTTGTATCCAACCCATGATATATACGTTCATATAGATAGAGTAGCTAGCTGCTGCTAGTAACTATCCAGCGTCGACGACGACCATGGCCGCGGCTCCTGCTAGGTTGTTGTGCCTCAAGTTCGCCGTCGGAGCGTCGTCTATGCTCGTGCTGCTCCTCGCCGCCGTCCCGACGCCGGCGGAAGCAGCCGCTGGCGTCAAGTTATATGTCGGCCGTCGCCAGGTTAACATATATATCATTAGTTATTATTATTAGTATGCATGTATAGGCTAGCAAGCTTATTTTGTTGGGTCTATTATATATTTATATATTGACAATTTGGCATTGCCAATAATTGATCATACCAGTAATTAACACATGACATTACACATGCGTGCAGGTGATTGTGGACAATGGCATGGTGCAGGTGTCGCTGTCCACGCCGCAGGGCCACATCACCGCCGTCCGCTACAACGGCGACCGCCAAAACCTGCTGCAGTACAATGGCCAAGTAAACTCGGGAGGGTATGCTCGCTCGTGCCTACTGGCTATATAATTCATGTGTTTTCATGTGTCGTTTTAGTTTTCTTATATAAGTCAATCGACCGAATTTGCCAAAAAAATGTTGAGGATACAAAATAATTTTAATTAAATGCACTGTCAAGATACTCCCTTTGTTTTAATAAATATCATATTTGGTATATTCTAAGTCAAACATGTATATCTTTTTTTTTCAAAAAAAACATGTATATCTTTGATTATTGATTTTATAAAAGTTTATATAGTTTGATATAATAAGATTTATATTTTTAGATTTATTATGAGAAATACTATTATAATATAATTAAGATATTATGAAATTATAAGGACTTTTAAAAATAATTGGTCCAAAATTGCAATGTTTGACTTAGCATTAAATGTGACACTTACTAAAAAACAGAGGGATTATATACTTCATGATAGTGTTGGGCAAAGTTAGAGAAGTTTGGTTAAATTAGTACAATATACAAAATCAAAATTAAAATGGTATATTTTAGGCGGTTTTGTAATTTATGTTGAATCCATATTTCAAGTCCCATTATTGGTCCTGCAGTCGAACAAAAATCTTTTGGAACTCTCTTGCAGGTACCGGGATGTTGTTTGGAACTACCCTGGCTCAAAACTGAAACAACTGATCGATATGTGAGTGATGTTGCTCATTGTTTAGCACCTACTTCATCCGTTTTACATTATATACAAGATGTTTTAGCTTTCCTAGCTAGGTATATTATTTTTCTACTTATGTATCTAACATAGCGTATATATAAATACATAGCAAAAGCTTATGTCTAAAAAATTGTTAAAACATCTTATAGTTTATAATGGAAGGAGTAGTAATAAATTACTAAATATAAGGTAGGCCATTCATTTAGCTGTGAAATCATCTTGTACTAGGAAAAACATCTGATTTGTATGGTTATAAAGACCGTTATAAAGACCCTTGTATGTACCCGGACATGTAAACTTCCGTTTCTATCTGCTGCCATGGAGTTGTGGATGTAGGAAAAAAAAAGTCAACATTGCCGACGGGAGTAGAAGTTGCGGGGTTGACTCTTTTATGGCCACATGGGATGGTTTATTAACTGGACAGAGTTGGCTCACACGCATTAAATAATAAGAATAATAATAATAACTATTTAGCACACGAGACACACTAAATAGTTGTCTAAGTCAAACTTTTTTAGGACTGTGCTAAGTGAAACTTTTAAAATTTAACTAACTTTTTGTTAAAAATAGTTTAACTAACTTTATAGGAAAAAGTACCGATATTTATAACACTAAAGAAGCAAATATAAAAGTATATCTTATTTTTTCTAACTATATTGATTTTGTGTCATAATTAAATATTAGTCCCTTTTTTTATAAAATTTGGTCAAATCTACTTTGGAATGCTCTAGAAATTGATTTATTTAGGGATAGAGAAAGTAACACTTTCTATTTTGTTTTCTAGTGATTTGAGAGACTGAGATGTTTAGCTCTAACTTAGCTCAACACCACACTAATTACTTCCTCAATTTCTATTATAGCGCATACTGGCTTACCAAACTATTTTCTTTATAATGAAGTATATATATATAACAGTTGTATATATAAATAGACTCATCACCCATTCATAGAGTTAATTTTGTAGCAGTAGGTGTTACATTGTAAGAGTATATATATTAGTGAATGGTCAAAGTATACGTCTAAGAACTTATGCTAATTCATCTTACAGAAAGAAGAGAAATGGAGAGCATTTGGGAGTACTTATTATTATTTTTGAATGAATTTTATTACTTATGCATGATGAAGCATGGGGCACCAGTTAGTATGATTTTTAGAGGCGGTCACGGCATCCGCCTCCAGCCAATCACATGGCTATTTCAAAGATAGGCAGATGACACGTTAAGATGTCGGTATCTGTAAATGGTCACGGCAAGTCGCGTATTTTTTCACGTAAAATCGCGCGCTACGCGGCCGTGGGGGTTCAAACCCACGACACCGGGTTCGCGCGTACCGCCCTCTACCACTCCACCCACACGTCACTTGTGTCTATTTGTCATTTTTATTCCCCACATATTATACAAATCCGACGGAAAATTGAATATTTGAGGGTCTAAATGAATTCAAATAAAAAAGTGGTGAACTACAAAGTTTCATAACTTTTCGAGATCTACAACTTTCATTTAGAGTATTTCTCCATCCGAGGTCATTTGCAAAATTTGGATTTTAAATTTGAGGAATTCAAATGCAATTTTGAGAGCCTACATGATTTCAAGAAAAATTTGTAAACTACAAACATTCATAACTTTTTGAGATCTACAACTTTCATTTTAGTCAAAATTCCATCCCAGGTCGTTTGAAAAATTCAAAATAATAAATTTAAAATTATTTGTACAGGCGGATGTCTTAGAGAACCGCCTGTACAAATCGATTTGTACAGGCGGATGTCTAAGAGATCCGCCTGTACAAATATGTCGATTTGTACAGGCGGATGTTTAAGAGATCCGCCTGTACAAATATGTCGATTTGTACAGGCGGATGTCTTAGAGATCCGCCTGTACAAATCGATTTGTACAGACGGTTCTCTTTCTGGGCCCACTGATTTCTTTGTACAGGCGTCAAGAAAATTAGAGCCGCCTGTAAAAAAAAAACCGTAGTGTCGTGAAAAATGATTTTTCTACTAGTGTCTCTTGGCACAGCCGCTCAATATATATACCTCTGGTGCTAGGATGGGAAAGCATCGCCAAGCCGGGAGCAGGCTGCCGAATCTTCCCAGCATATTTGTCAGTCAGCTTGGCGGGGACGACAGTGCTTATGGTAATCTTTTAACTATTTATTAGCTCCTTATATATTGCGTCAGCTTATACTAATTATGTTCTTGTTCCTAGTTCCCTCAAAAAAAATTAAGGTTTTCTACGATACACTAAATAATTGAGTCATTGATCTGAGTGTCTATTAATACAAATTACCTCAAGAAGGTATAGAAGATATATACTTCTTCTATCCCTGAATACTATAACTTCTGAGGTTATTTTAAGTCAATTTTTTAAACTTTAACTAAATTTCTAGAAAAAAACACTAAGATATATGATATCAAATTAGTACCATTAAATTTATCATACAATGTATTTTCACAAGATACTCATTTTATAGCATAGATATTTATGTTTTTTTCTATAAAATTAGTCAAAGTTAAAAAAGTTTGACTGGCACGAATTCTAGAAGCTGTACCTTTTCGGGACAGAAATAGTACTTACATATTTTTTATTTTAGAAAGTAGACAAAATAGTAGGCAAAATATTTTGTGATTGAATCTTTTAGCTCTAGTTGATCGATTAATGAATACATAATGAGATTTAGGGATCATTCATTTGGCACAACTTCACTAACAGATTTATGAACTATTGTGAGCTATTTTTTTACCAAACACCTTTTTCAAAACAGTTTTATAACCGAAGCTATTTTTATTCTCACAAAGGGATGGAGTGGGTGAATCTGAAAAAATAGCTTTATATAGCTTCTCCTTTATTTTCCTCTCATATACATAAGCTCTTGGTAAAACTACTTTGTCAAACACCTTTTTCAAAATATCTCAGCTCCACCTAAAAAAGCTACTCATAAAGTAGTTTTTTATTAAAAAAAAATAGCTTCACTAGTGAATCTGAGCTATGCCAAATGGATAGATAAGGTAATATATGGGACTGTGAAGGCGTCAGATACAACATGACATAGCATATATTTTATTTTTATAAATTGGACTTTTGTATTGAAATTACAATGGTATACGTATTCTCTTGCATTCTAAACTAAAAAATACAATATCGTCTACTGTTTTACATTATAATATTTCTCAAAAATATGTAAAAAACCATCAAAATTCATGATTTAAAAGTAGTATTTTGTCATATACTTTCTTAGTATATCCATGCACAAGTAAAATCGATCTACAAAAAATCCAAATTCATGATTTAATAGTAGAATTTTGTCATATAATTTCTTATATACAAACAAGTAAAATTCAGATTTACTTAACAAAGCACATGCTGAAAATTAGCCTTTTATTTTAAAATAAAATTTAAAACATTAAAAACAATGCTCTGAATTTGTATCGCTTTTTTTCTGTAAGAATGTAACGTTAAGTATCTCCAACAGTTTAGTACTTTTTGTTTCTCAAATCAATTAGTTGTCAAGTCTCAAAATAATATGAGAAAAAAAAGATTCCATCTCCAAGAGTTTAGTATAATTCACTTACTAAAATCTAAATGGTTCCCACATGCGTTGATTCACAAAAAAGATAAAAAATACTTTTGCACCAAGGACTCTACACTTTCACTACTTATTCGATCTCAGATCTAGAAACTTGCATCAGGAATTCTGAGAGTGAAACAAAATGTCTTTCCACTACCTCTTCTCACGGACTGTTGGATAGGTTTTTTTTCCTGTTTTGTTAAAAAATAAGAATGCGAAAGTCGGATAAAAATTGTTGGAGATGGCATAAAAATAAAAGATTTTATTATGGGAGCCACAATTATTCGATCTGTACTATAGTCGATAGCAGGTTCATGTTTCAGTGTCCTTGCTTTTCTTTTCACGCCTTCCATGCGAAGAAAATCATGTAAGGAAGTAAATCACCGACTCACGAGAATACGAGATATAGCCTGATACGGCCATATTTTTCGTTTCTCTTATTTCCTAATCACTGTCTATATATATAATTATTTTATCTATTTGTGATCTTTTTTTTAAACTCTTATCTTCTATAAGGTATTGTGGGTACCATAGCAAAGCCCCCAAATTTATTATGTTGTTCTTCGTAATTTGTCGCACCATATACTAGTTACAACATTTATTAATCATGTGTGGGCAATAAAATAAATCAACTCTTATAAAGTCAAACCTCATTAGCTATTTTTCTCAATATGTAAGCTATCTACCTCATCAGCCTACTATTTGATGCATTTATATTCAACTAGCTTTTGCACCTATGATCAAGATACATTATACATTTAGTTATCCACATCAACGTGTCACGTCATCCTTTAGTTTTCACTTATAATTATTTATCTCTTTATACAAGTAATTTTATTTCAAATCTTTAGCAATTTCCATAGCAACGCGCGGGATTTTTTAGCTAGTACTTTTGTCCCAACAACCTGTTCTAACAATCTTGTAATTTGTGAATAATCTCAGTTGAGCCATGGATGGAAGGAATAATACAACATTGAACTGCTCCGTCGCTGCATTGGAGCCATGCTACACGCAGATGATATGGCCAACTGAGGTCAATACAACCTTCCACAGGAGCATCAGAAATCAGACATGGCAACTTAACGCGCAGTTATTCACCGTGGCTGTCTTGGCAGTAATAATAGTTGGGATAGGAGCCTATGGCCAGCGCTATCGTCACCATCCCTTCACAAGTTTTATCTTCCTTGGAGCTACCACACTATTCTTGAACATCCTATCATCTGTTGTCTCCATAATTTACAGTAGTTCAGCGAACCTCAGTTACGTCAAGATCCTTGATTCTGACTATTATGATCTTTCTGCGTTGGTCGCATCATGCCAAACAAATAGCCACAGAATCCTTGTAATCTGGGCATTGCTGGTTCAGACCATCATGGTGAATACAAGCGCAGCAATCGCCACTGAAGGTCGAGAAGGGCGTAGTAAAGGTCCCCTATTGATCTAATTATTCAGGGGTGTGGACCAGTTACCTTGGTTATACCTACGAGTGGCACGACTTGGTTGCTGATAAAGACTACCTTGGTCTTTTCGTCTTCTTAATCATACCTTTTTCTATTCTATGTGCAAAAATAGTGCTAAAGTATTATGCATTTGTAAAAGGCACGGCGGTCCTTTGCACTAGGACGCAATCCTGGACTTATTTTTGTTTACATGGAGAAACTACGAGAAAGTGAATCACTGGTAGAAAGCGATACACCTCCTCCTCCTCCACAACTTTTGGTTATGGGAGAGGAGGAAAAACAAGCGGTGATTGAGCCTCGTGCGTATGAATTCAGGGATGATGCCTCAGGGGAAAGGAGTGGCCTCAGGCACAGGAGTGACATTTGACAAAATTTGGCTGGATAGTGGCACACTTCTGATCTTATCATCGCAACTAAAAAGATTTATGTTTGTCCTTTGCATTCTTCAAGTTATTGCGGAGCAAATTTGCTAGGTACAAGCTCACCAATGCTGGCTCTACAAGGACCCTCAGATTTTTTCGAAGCTCGTTGCTACAGTCCCGAGAACATGACAGGATATTTAAGGTCATGGCCCAAGAGCTTTCTTTTGTTCATGATTGTTATTACTCGTCCCTCCCAATCTCTTATGCTAAGGGTTGCCTACCTATCTTGAGTATCTTGCTCTCACTCTTGACCATAAGCTACTGCATCTTGTTAATAGTACTCATCGGATTAGCTCTTCCAGATTCGTTTTCATACAGGCAACTCGACTGTACGATATGGTGGATTCAGAATCACTTGGTATCTAACTCTACAGACTATTTAACTGGAAGGTTTTTGTCAACCTATTGTTACTACTTTTTGTTGCTCTACTAGTCTTGATAGCTGAGGTCAGGGACATGGTTTCATACATTTGTTGCAACTGGACCAAAGTATCCCTTGTCTGCCGCTACTTAAACCACACCTCTTCACAGCATTCACTTCGCTTGCAGAACTGGATAATAAGTCTTCTGTTGAGATGTAGATGCAAGCTGATCATGAAGGAGCACTGGAAAGAAGAAATGAACCAATGCTCTGTTCTGGCACTCAACCACAGAACAACCTTAATACCAGCCTTTGTCAGGCATCGCTTGTCTTTGCCAGACCAAAAATGGAAGGTCAAGGTGACAGCGGCAGTGAAGGATAGGATCATCAACACAATAACGAGTGTCATCGACGGAAGCATAAGCAGTGTCACTGTCATCAATGGAGGTCTCAGCAAAGGAGTAGCATCTCTGCACCGCCACCAAGTTGGCAAAAACTTCCTCTGGGCTTGCAATGGCAAAGAAACATCAGATACTATACTCATATGACATATTGCCACAAGCATCATTCAGTTAAGATATCGTTCATCAGGCACAGCATTGGATTCAGATGATAGGACTGTCGCCACACAGTTGTCACAGTACTGCGCGTACTTGGTGAGCTGGTGTCCGCAGCTGCTTCCGGACAACAGTGCATGGGACTTGTACAAGGATGTAAAGAAGGACGCCGAGCGCGCCCTCGCTGGGTACTCCGTGGCGCAATCCACCATGCTGGAGAATGAGCGCGCTCTCGATGAGTTGTCTGTGGCAGAAGAGGCAGAATCATCCACGACAGAGGATGAGCGCCCCATCGCTGGGCATCAGTCATCCACGTGAGAGGATGGGTATCAGAAGCTGGTCGAGTTGCTGATAAAGAACTCGAAGGAAAAGGTGGTCCAGGATGGCGTGAAGCTTGGAATGGAGCTGGTGGAGACCATGGAGGAGCAGGACGAGGAAACCATGTGGGAGTTGCTAGCTGAGTTCTGGTCAGAGATGATCCTGTATCTCGCCGCGTCAGACGACCTGCAAGCTCACTCAGAAGCCATTGCTCGAGGAGGCGAGCTAATCACAGTGCTCTGGGCATTGCTTTTCCATGCCGGGATCGAGAGGTAGCAGGCCAAGCGAGGATGACGGCACTGCTGCTAACCTTTGCTAGTGTCGCTTGATGGAACCGACTGCTATTGTTATCATTATTACATACATGCATGCGTGTATAGCCCGTGGTTGTTGTCTACTCCAGCACTTAGCCTACTTCGTTATGCATGTGAATATTAGCATTGCTTTGGATTATGTTGTAGGCTGGTAGTAGCCGTGTGTGTTGTCTGCTCTTGTTTCCATTTGGTATCCATTTGAGATGTCGCCTTTCACAATGTCGCCTTTCACAACAATAATGTAGTTGTGCATGTATCATTGTATCTTGCTAATTAATCTTAGTTTTTGTTTGTTCCAACTTCCATGTCTCCTTCATGTAGTACGTTCTGTCATATTGTGACTCAGATTCAAGGACTTTGGTATCTATACAGCAGACCGGCCTAGTGCGACTGTAATGTGTTTGCCTTTTGTAACAACTTAATGGCGACTGCAAGTGGTCGCGCTAAAAACGCTAAACAGCCAAACAGGGGCAACTTAATGTGTGCTTGATGCGTCCAAGTTGTCCATTCTTCACGGGGTCGTCAGCTGTTTTACATCATTAGTGTCGCTAAACAATTCCTAGCAATGATGACTGGTGGGTCGAAACCAAAGTGGGCTTCCTATGTTTCTCATCAGTCGATGGCCCAAAATAGCAATGGCGGCCCAAATAAAATGCCATCAAACCCTAGCAACAAGTTCCCTTGTTCCACTCACCTTGTCTGCTGAAACAAGTATCGGCGGCAGCGGTGGCGTTCTCTGACGAAGACCAGCCGGAGACTAGAACTGGCCAGCACCGCAGCAGTGCAGCCATCTCACTCTCACCCAGGCACGGTGGCGACGTGCTCACGTGCAGGCCCTCTGCAGCCACAGAGGCCATCTCGCCATGGCACTAATCTGGGCTGTCGTCGGCGGTAATGTGTTGCTGCTGAGCTCGCAACGCACCCGCTGGTTTTGGCAGCCAAAGTGAGACAGTTAGACCCTCAGGGCCAGCACTTAGCTTGATATATACTCTGTACCAATCGGAGCAACAAGCAAGCATGTTCTTCTCTTCTTGTCTCGGTAGCCCTCTAATCTGGTGTATTTCCTACTGCTTTTTTCACTGATTTGTGACATGTAGGACGCTATATCTTTGCCACTAAATGATTTAGCCGGCGATTTAGAAAACTGGGGTTGTAGCCAGATTAATAAATACTTCAAAAGGATATAAGAATACCAACACTCATAATTCAACTTAATATATTGTTTAAAAAATTATTCAACTTCATATGCTGCTTTTAGTTCTATATACTAGGCGGATTAATTAAATTCAATAGTACATACGAATACTAACACTCATAATTCGGCTTCATATGTTACTACTAACTTGAGCCAAATTAATAAAAATTCAGTAAGATATGCAAATAATAATATTCATGATTCAACTTCATTTGTTACTTTTAACTCGAGCTAAATTAATAAAAATTCAAAATTCAGCAATGTACGCAAATTCTAATGATTGTGATTCAGCTTCGTATATTGCTCTCAAATCCAGTTGAATTAAAGAAAAATTGCAAAAATAAAATATGGCTTCTCCGCATGGAAGATGAAAACTCTAATGGTTGGTGAGTACTTAATTTTTATGAAGAAGAGTAATGAATTTTGTGGTGAAGATAGTAAAGTCACTATGGAGCACATTAGTTTATATTTCTTATAGCTGGGCAATGCCTGTACCAAAGATTATATGGAAGTGCAACATTTTTTTTTATTGCTCATCGGTACTGCCTGACTGTAGTATTGGCTCATGGTCTAAAAACTAAAGTAGTGATTTTATGAATATTTTAGAAAGAACATTGCAAAGAAATCGATGACTACTGAGTTATCGGCTAAACTTGCATCGTCAGTTGATATAATTGGCAGGAATATAAGCAAGAGTTCGGCAGCCAAAGCCAAACAATTCAATATTCCAGCAATTACATCTCAAGAAACATGCATCTCAAGCAAAATGTCGTCATAGGTATTTTTATTGGCAATTCCCTTGAAAAATCCTATTTTTTTTTGAAAGAAATGGCAGGAGCTATGCCTCTCAATTAAGGTAGATAAAAAAGGAGTTTATGTACAGAAAAAGGATTAGCTTAGCAAAACACCTGAAAGGAAACCACAACAATCATGAACACGTACTTAAGACGCCCCCCTTTTTAAAGCTCTTTTTCTTTGGTCGATGTCTTCCCTAATTCTTGAAGCAACTTGGTAGGCTGATTCTTGGGCATTTTGCGGTTTCGCTTCTTCCACAAGTTCGGCAAGTGTAGAACACCATCCCATTGAAACGCTTTCTATCCCCCTTTGTGATTTTAGTCGCTACCGTCTGCCACCAATCGCTGAAGTGAGCCGGATCATGATCAAGGTGCAGGAGGTGTATGTCAAAGTGCTCCCAGGATAGAACCTGATCCCAAACCGCCTTGCTGTACGGGCATAGCAGGGATAGGTGAAGGCAAGTTTCTAGAGGTCCATCACACAAAACACAACGGACTTGATGAGGCCACCCTCTTCTTTGTAGGTTGTCCGCTGTTAGTATCTTTTCCTGCATGAAGATCCATGTGAAGACTTTGCATTTGTTTTCCGCTTGAGCCTTCCAAATCAAGTTGCTTTTGAAGGTGGCATAGGATCCACTGAATTGAATCTGATATGCCGAGCGAGTAGTATAAGAACTGTCCGCTGTCCATTTCCAGGCAATGGAGTCAGGAGTGCCCAGCTGCAGCTGTACGGCTTGGATTCTTACCCACAACGAGACGAATTCCTCAATTTGCTCGGTAGTGCTAATCCGGCCGTTCAGGTAGTGAACCCAACTGTTGTTATCGAGCTCTTGTTTGACTGATCTGTTTTTCCTCCTGCAGAGCCGAAACAAGTGGGGGGCAAGGTCTTTGGGTGCCTCCCCTTCCAACCAATGGTCATGCCAAAACCGAGCTTTAGCTCCATCACCAATTGAGATTGTGGTCGAAGCTTTGAAAAGTAGCCGGTCAGCTTGGCTGCATGGAAGGTCGGCTCCTGACCAAGGCTTGGAGTCATCAGTCCATTCGTACCATAGCCAATGGAGGCGTAGAGCTGTTCCAAACTTGTCGAGGTCCGGTATGCCGAGTCCTCCAATGTCTTTAGGCCTAGTCACCGTTGGCCAATTTACCAGACAGTGTCCCCCATTCGCATTATCATCACCTTTCCAGAGAAAAGATCTTCTCATTCTGTCTATTTTCTTGAAAAATCCTAATGATATATAAACAATCTTCTGGAACCCTAGATAATCTTGCACGCTTACATGAAGAAACGGATTGGTCATAGCCGACCGAGATCAGATGAAATGAAGCTTCTCTAGAATAATGATAGCTGCTACCAGGTCTAGTAATATAAACGAAAGCTAAGTGTGTCCAAAATTTTAATTTCCCGCAATCTCCTATCGGATATGCTTATGCATGCCATGGAAACTATTACCCCTCTTGGAATTCCTTTAATAATTACCTTCATAGTGGACATTAGCACCTACTATATTAACCAGGAACCTGTACTAGAGAGATGGATTAGCTTAAAATTATTGTGGTTCTCTAATTTTGCTTTATTCCATACACAATGCTCTATATTATGGATGTGTTAGAGGTTCTATTTGGCAGGGATCCGGCTCCATCTTCTTGCTACACCTTACAGGAAGTCCTATTAAATGGGCATCTAAAAAATGGCTCCTTGCTACAAGCCTATAGGAGCTGGATCCATTTTAATTTTTCATAGAGGAGCCAGACCTGCAAAAATGTGTCTCCTTTTGGTGATTCCTCCTCGCAAACATAATACAAATTATTACAAAGCTGCTACTATAGTTGTTTTTGCAAAAACGGCTTCAGCTTCAGCAGAAAAGGTACTCCACACTTGAGGAAATCGGAGCGCTGCCAAATGGGTTTTTAGTATTATTTTGCGTCTTGCTTAGGCTCAAAAAAATATGGCTGTGCCACTGTCTTAGAATGCTAGCTGCTACCAGTCTACAAATAAACGAAGGCTAAGTAATCCAAAATTTAAATTTTCGGCGGATCTGCTATTAGATATGCTTATGCATGCCATTGAAATTATTGCCCCTCTTGGAATTCTTTGAATCAATAGCTCTCGTAGGCCGTTGACCGTGACCCTGACCATGCCAACTGCAGCAAATTAACAGCCACTGTACCATTTGTTTTATCCATGTATCACTGTGGCACCATCCTTGGACAAGTCACCAAAACTCAGTATAAATACCCAGGGCCAGTCGCCACATCTCATGCACCGATCCATCAACTACCACAACAGCCATCTGCAGCACAACAGCAACAGCAATGGCGTCATCGTCACCGAAGCTACCGTGCCTCCTGGCCGCAGCAGCTCTGGCACTGGCGGCCCTCCTCGTCACGCCGTGCGCAGCGCAGAACTCGCCACAGGACTACGTGAACGCGCACAACGCGGCGCGCGCCGTCGAGGGCGTCGGCCCGGTCACCTGGGACGGCACTGTGGCCGCGTACGCGCAGAGCTACGCGGCGCAGCGGCAGGGCGACTGCCGGCTAGCTGATCCACTCTGGCGGTCCCTACGGCGAGAACATCTTCTGGGGCTCCGGCAGTGGCTGGACGGCGTCGGACGCCGTCGGCTTGTGGGTCGCGGAGAAGAAGAACTACGACTACAGCAGCAACTCCTGCGCGGCGGGGAAGGTGTGCGGGCACTACACGCAGGTGGTGTGGCGCGACTCTACCAACATCGGCTGCGCCCGCGTCGTCTGTGACAACAACGCCGGCGTCTTCATCGTTTGCAGCTACAACCCGCCGGGCAACTTCGAGGGCCAGAGACCCTTCTATGTGTATACGCTTTAAGCATCGCATATATTATAAGTGTATTCGCATGACGACTGATAATGTTTTATACGCGCATACGTGTGCCGTATACGCGCATACGTGTGCCGCTTATTATATGTGTATGCATAAATACATGCATGTATATTCTCTGTCGGAGGGAATAAGTAATTGTTGTAAACTGAATACCATATGATAATATGGTTGATATATGTGTATATATAATATGGTTGTTATATATGTAGTAATAATAATAGTGATGAGTGTGCGTGTATTGTGAGCGTTTGTATTTATATTGTGTAACTTAAAATATAATAATAAGTCAATAAAATAGTGTGACTGTTGTGAGATATATATATTTATTTATTTATTTATTTTCTTATTTTCATCATAGTTCATTTGTGCAAAATTCAACTATAGTCTATTCTGGTTGGAAAACCTCACTAGTCCTAGTTTTCCAATCAATACTACGAATAATTCAGGATTAAAGGTTCACCTTTAGTACCGGGTCAGCCAACAAAGAATGGAGGGGCCTCTAGCGCCTAAGTCCAGGAGCAAGCACCTTCAGTCCAGGTTGGTATGACCAACCGACACTAATTATCCCTCTTCTTTTTCTTTTCTTTACTTTTATGGATTCTTTCCGTTCAATTCATTTTTATTATTTCAAATAGTATTTTTTATACATGTTATACTCTACTATTGTATGTCCCTAAACTAATTAACAATAGCTTGTATATTACAATAAGATTATTTTTTGAAACGAATCAGGCAGAGCGGCTGACTGTATTAAAAAGGAGAAAACCTAGACTGGGCAAATACTACAAAGCAGCAAAGACCCCCTAAAGGTTAAGCAACCACAATACCACCACCACCAAGAACAAAGAGACTATATACCAACAAGAAAGAGAAGCTCAGGCCGGTTGGATTGGGACATCATTGCACGCTGCACTCCAACTTAGAGAAAAAAACAACTCTGGACAGTCGGATTGGGGCATCGACACGAACCATATGACAAAACTCAAAGAAGTTGCACATCGGGCTGCCCCCAAACCACCGTCAATCTAGTGCCACACTGCACCGCCTACCCCTGGACGGCGAAGATGTGAAGACGAAAATCCATTATTACCGCTCGTGCCATCGTTTGCTGACGAAGTCCAACTCTAAGATAGCTTGCTACAAAGCAAAGCTAGTCGCCATAAGCCGCTACAAGCGAGCAGCCCTCCCAATCGAATCTACTTGCGCCGCCTCTCAAGACGTTGTCTCACATCGGAGTAGCCATTGCCAAGCAGAGCTAGCCACTATGGTCTGCTGTAAGTTGCCAACCCAATCGCGAGCTACTCTAACACTTATGAAGCCGGCCTCGACCACCGAGATCCACGCGCGTGCCCTATCGCTTCCTGCAACCTAGCTGCCTCGCCTCCTTGCACTGAAACGATCTCCGCTAAGCGGGACCGCTCGCTACCACTCCGCGCAGGTCACCTCGGCAATACAAATCTGCTGGACATCACCTTCCACGTCGGCCTCCACACCATCTCCGTGGGCATCACCCACATGCCCGCCTCCTCCACCCTCTTCGTGGATGCAATTGGCACACAATCCCACTAGACCGTCGCCCTCCAATAGCCAACACATGCCAAGCCCTCCATTCGTTGCATCAGTGCACTCATCTTGGCTGCCTTCATCCACTGTGGACATTTGTAACTCGAATTCCTCAACTAGCTAGGTGTCTACCTTTCTTGCCACAACACCGCTCATCACCTCCGCGAGCATCCCTGATCTGCCGCAATTCCGCGTATGCAGGCCGCTGTGCCACCGCACATTTCGGACGAACACGCCTCTTGCAGCAATCGCGGTGCACCAACAATAATGTGAAGCCAAATTTCCACGTCGCCCCAGCTTCGCCTCCGCAGCATACAAAGCACCCTCAGCTCCCGCCCGGCTAGCAAACCGCTGCACGGCCACAACATCGATCTCCTAGCGCCACCGCTCCTGGCTGTGCGCTCCTCCAGGGCCCCTTATGCGTGGTCGTCGTGCCTTGCTTCCCGCGCGGCCAGCATGCCGCTGCGCCTGCTGCATGTCGTCACCAGCAGCCACGGGGGCATCTCAGGAAGCAAATCAGGGCCACCACTTTCGTCTCCGGTCACAGCCGGAGCCCAGATCCGATCTGACGAGCCGCCCGAGCACCGCCGGGAGCTCCAGCCCTCTTTGGTGTGGCCACCAGTACCACTGCCACATCGTCAGCCACCGCACTGGATCCACCATCGAGGTAGCCATAATAATTTAAACCAAGTCAATACCATAATAGTTTAAACCAAGTCAAGCACACACCAAAGTTAATGCAAAGATAAGTACATCACCAATTTGATTACGTTGTATTATAAACTCTAAGTAACGCAGGTCACCGATGTAGTAAAAATAAATATCATCAATATAGAGCAACACATTAAGTAGTGCACTCTCTCTTTTGTGGTGCCTTCGTTCCCATCTTTTGTGGTGCCTTCGTTCCCATCCGTAAGATTTATTTAAGGTTATGTGTAGAAATCAAGAGCTATTATTGCTAACAAAGATTTAGAAATCACTATTATTATTCCTAATAATTTCACAAACCACAAATTTCTCTCTTTATTTTGTGAACCATGAAATGAGCTACATTATCAATGAAAGATTACAAGATGAAGCTGATAACTTTTAGAAAGTAGAATGGATGGAGGATTGAAGATCCTCTCAAGAGCTAGCCGGCCAGCCGAGAGCAAGAACTTACTCACCCAAGCAAGAACACACATGCACAGCCGAGGGGAATAATTGAATTAGATGTCCTGGCTAGGGAGATAGTAGAAATTAGATATATAAAGGATCATTTTAGTCTGGGACTAAAGGTCATCCTGGACTAAGAGACCTTCGGTCTTAGTTGGTAGCTCAAACTGGAACTGGAGAATGACCATTAGTCCTGGTTGGAGCCACCAATTAGAACTTAAGTTCCCTGCTGTAATAGTCCTATCATTCCTAGGCCCAACTCTAGCCAAGGTTAAAGCAAAATACTAATTAAAATGAAAGTTTATTCTCTACTAGTAGTTTCTTCATTATATATAAACAAGTTTACTTATTTGGGTCTACATACATAATCACAAAACTCTACTATCTCAGTTCCACAAAACTTTGTGCTAAATTTGATTATTATATTTATAGGGAAGATTATCAATATTTATGTAACTATATAGATATACTGTGAAAATATGGCCCATGGCAAATCTGATCTAATATATTTATTTGTTGAGAAATATTTCATCTTTTTTTTTTAAAATCATGGTAGATATATTACTCATCTGACCCAGGTAAACGCGGTCACCACGCCCTCAACATCACGAGGACCATGAGCTACTTCATCCTCTCTTTTTTTAACTCACTCAGAAACTTAAAATCGGTTATTGACGCTAGACCATAAGCTACTTCATCACAATTGCATTTTCAAACACTGATATTACAGTAACTAAATTCCATATATAGACATCACCATATGCTGTGTATTGTACTGTGCTGTGAAATTCTACGTGCAAGCACATCCAATTTCTTGGTACCAACCTTCAACGCGCCGTAGAATTTGGAGCTCTAGTAGAATAAATTATCTCCGTAGTAGCATATAAGCTCTTGACAATCTCTCCCCGGCCGTCATAAATAATTTGAAAAACATCTAGTCTGTACTACCCGGCCCTTACAATGGTATGTATAATTGTATTGATTTGAGTTTATTTTTATTAAATTAATTAAGTATATCCGTATATATAATGTCCAGGGCCGCGCCCTTTTCCGCACACATGGCCAGGCCAATCATAATAACCATTAATAACATGAAATGTATGTATTTTTTTATTGGCAAGTCCCTTGAAAAATCCTAATGATATACAATCTTCTGGAACCCTAGATAATCTTGCACGCGTATGTGAAGAAACGGATCGGATAGGTGATGGCCGACCGAGATCATCAGATGAAGCGAACTTAACCTTCGCTAGAATGCTAGCTGCTACCAGAGTCTACTA
Source organism: Chrysopogon serrulatus (assembly GCA_015844335.1). Lineage (NCBI taxonomy): Eukaryota > Viridiplantae > Streptophyta > Magnoliopsida > Poales > Poaceae > Chrysopogon > Chrysopogon serrulatus. The sequence continues at coordinate 30,005 of JADLZL010003482.1, forward strand.
ATAAACGAAAGCTTAGTTTATCCAAAATGTTAATTTCTCGCGGATCTCCTATCGGATATGCTTATGCATGCCATGAAAATTATTGCCCCTCTTGGAATTCTTTTAATTAATACTCTTGTAGGCCATTGACCGTACATGACCCTGACCATGCCAACTGCAGCAAATTATATGACAGCCACCGTGCCATTTGTTTTCTTCATGTGCCAGTATGGCACCTTGCTTGGACAAGTCACCAAGGGCCAGACGGCCAATCGCCACACATCGATCTCATGCACCGATCTGCTTGTTGTGAAAAAAAGATGTTGTCAAAAAAAAGACAGCCTTCTGCTCACACCGAACAATTCTGTCACGAACTGGGCCGCCATATGTAGGCCGGAAGCAGGCGTCCAAGCTAGGTCATTCCATCGTGGACAGGAGAACGGAAATAAATTAAAGGTCCAAACAGCACCACAGAAGGCATTAAATCGAACAAAATGAACCTGAGCTCGTCTTCCTCCTCCAATCCGTCTAGACTCAGACCTGGCAAGGAAAAGATTCCAGAGAACATGTTCAGTCGAGAGTAATTCTTCTCTGTTGGAAAAACAAAAAAAAAAAAGAGTGGGTGACTGGGTGTAGGAAGGTAATGAATTCAGATGGGGAACAAAAGCCGGTCAATGCGGCCATTCTTTTTAGTTCTATAATATCTTTGTCTGGGCAGATAGAGATCTCAGATGAATGAACATGATGGGAACTGGGAAGGGCCACGAAGAAACAAACCTTTGGTCATTATACAGCCAAGCAAAACTTGATGCTACATGCATGTATGATTTCAAAATTGGTTTCGCAGGACAAATCAAATCTTTTACTTACATATGGTTGCTAAATTCTTCAGAACAGCTTAGTTAAATTTGTATGAGCCATGGTGATATAATGAATCCCCACGATAGGCTGATGGACTTCTCACATCAGTTTTATGGTTAGGGGCAAATAGGAAATGCAAGTTCCATATTGGTAGAAGCTATGAATTACTTCCAGTCTTGGTTCAACAGTTCCAGATATAGCTGGTTGCACAAAAATCAAACATATGGGGCCTCTATCAGATATTCAGACACGAGTACTTTTGTGCCTCAACAGTGATCTTCAGCTGGCCTTCGTCTGAAGATGCATGTTTTATGCTGTGACAGGCTGACAACAATGTCGATGGAACTCATGTTCAGCTCTGGTCCAATAACGATCCATGTTTTGGTTTGGCCGTCCCATGAGTTCCATCACAAGTTGTGGCATTGATTGTAATCTAATTTCGTCCCTTTTCCCGGCTCCTGCCCAAGTACATGCAGTTTTCAGGAGAAGCTATCAGTCTGTCTCTGTCCCACCCAAACCAAAGCAGTCAAATGGGCAGAAAACAAATAGCTTCAATGCATCACTGACTGGTCAATCACCTGATGTTTTACTGCCATCCATATGGATGCCTTCCGTTCCTGAGACATACCCTTAAACTTATTAATTTTTCCACAAGATAAAAATAAATCATACTCTCTCCATATAGGAAATAGATGACGTTTTGGACAAGGACACGGTCTCCAAAGTATAACTTTAACTTCATTTTTTTATAAAAATACTCATCACAAAATGATATATTTATACTTTTATGAAAGTATTTTTCAAAACAAATCTATTTATATGGTTTTCACATTTCCAAACTCAACAAGTTAAAAGTTATTTATGGTTTATGTTCCCAATGTTTGACTCAAACCTTGTCCAAAACGTCATCTATTTCCTATACGGAGGGAGTACTATCTTATTTGTAGTCTTAGGAGGACTTAGACTGCAAACAATCTAAATTAATCTAACCTAATCTACGGTGGTGGCGGCCAAGGTGCCGCATGGGCCTTTGCTCCATGTTTCTTTTTTGAATCTAGGTATCGATTCGTTACTCATTGGCTAACAAATCGTTAACAACAATTATAGAGATATCGTCTGACACCAAGCTAGGCACAAGCTCTACCACAACAAACACAACTTCAGCGGACAGAAAGTTAAAGCTGAAAACCGTTTTGATTTCATCAATATATCAGATGCCCAACAACAGCACTATCATAGCCATTTGTCTTGATTGCAGTCACTACTTCTTGAGCATCTGTTTCCACGATAATAAAGCGCTAAGAAGATGGTTCACCTTGCCTCTTCCCGACTGCACAACTTCACCATCGCTGTCCCTGATGAGGAAGCCCCAGCTACCCGTTCGAGGCTCAGGTATGTAGGAAGGAAGCATCACAATTCAAATTCAGAACATCTGAGGTGGCGGGCGGGCACCTCACAGAGTCGCAGTTGCTCTCTCCTCTCTATTTCGGCCAGTTAGGATTAACAAATTTGGCCCGATGCCTTTCAATTGGGCTAGAAATTCACGTGTACTCTAAGGTATTTTGGGCCACGCCAGTGCCCAGGAGCCGAGCATGCTATCGGGTTGTGTGGCCTTCTCCTCTTGTTCACCAGGCACGAGCTGTCGATCGAGCATCATCTAGCTTAGGAACTGGTATGTCCCTATCACACGCAGACACGCACAAGGAAGCAAGCAAGTAGGCCGATATAAGTACTTATTATGTTATATAATCATAGGCTAATTGGTTTGGTTAGTATTGTTTATACTAAGACTTCACAAATTTAGAGATTACAAGAATGATAACTCAGTGAATTAGATATATTAAATGATGTTAGGTACTTGGGTATAGCCATAGAGCAAATTTGTTTTCTGGTGATCCTTCAAAACAATTTGTTTTTTGGTTGCATAATTGTGTTACTTATCAGCTTATTATTTGCATATATAGTCAAGTATATGTTGCGCTCAACCAATACTCAATTCAAAACTATTTGTGGCATATATTTTGACCCGGTGCGAACCATATATTCGATTCAAACTATTTGCATGAATATGATCATTAATTTGGATCTAACTTGTTTTTACATGTTTTCTTGATTCATTTATCTCTATCAATTCATCTCCATATGAAATTTAACAAATTCAAGATGATTTCTACAAGTTTATATGTGCAAAGTGATCCACAAGAAAGGTTCTTTGATGGCAAGTTGGATTATGCACAAACCCTAATTAAGAGAATCTTCGTAACCAGTGATATTTGTCTCTCAGTCACTATAAATACAGTGTAAATAACATGTAGAGTGTGTGTTTAATACTTTAGTATAAAGTGCATATAGCATTGTTAATAACTAATGTGCATAAATGGAATGTATCATGATATTTAAAATTTGGCAGCATGTATACGTAAAAAATGGTGGGCGAGCGCAAAATAAAATATGGCGGCAAATGTTAAAAATATAAAAATTTGCAGGGGCAGTTGGCTATCCTACCACCTTTGGAAATATAGATAGAGGTGGTACCTTAAGCTAACCACTCTTGAAAATGCATTTCCAGTAATGTTTAGCTTATCGCAACTGCTCTTGAAAATATATTTCCAAAGGTTGTCGTAAGCTTGCCACTACAGAGGACACATCTTTACTATAGATCGTGTAGTGTCAATTTCAAAAATAACCTCTGGAAACCAACTTTGACCGTCGCTAGAAATAGTCTCCTTAGAGTGACTACTATTCCATCAGTCTCAAAGGGAATGCATAACTCTATAGTTGTCCTAAGTTAGCCAATCTCATGTTTTGACTTTGGGTGCTTTTGCTCATCTTGAAAATGGTAGCCAACTAATCTTTTATTTTTCTTCAGATTTGCCTACCCTTGGACACCCATTTTTATTTCTTTATCAAATCTGAGCTGTTAGCTTCTGATGAGTATTAGGCTTTCACCCAAGTACGGGGTAGGCAAATCCTAAGTAGTGCAAGGCGATCACAAACAGAGATCAAAATAAGAACATAAATATGTAACACCAATTACATGATTTTATTGACATATATTTATATAATAATGCTTATCAACATTAAAGTATGGTATATGCATGCAGTTACATGAACAACGTCATTAATTTCCTCCGATCCAACCCGACCAACATATACACGTACGTATAGGTATATAATTAACACGCATGCTGCGTGCAGGCGTATATATGATATACGAGTCTAGTACGGGCTCTCGCCGTCGAGGTTGCCCGGCGGGTTGTAGCTGCAGATCATGAAGACGCCGCCTCTGCCGCTGCAGACGACGCGGGCGCAGCCGATAGCGGCGGTGTCGCGCCACACCACCTGCGTGTACGCGCCGCACCTCTTTCCCCTTGCGCAGGTATTCGTGTCGTGGTCGTAGTTCTCCTTCTGGGCCACCCACAACCCCACGGCGTCGGTGGCGTTCCAGTCGGTGCCGGCGGAGCCCCAGAAGAGGTTCTCGCCGTAGGGCCCGTCGGAGAGCTTCAGCTCGCAGTCGCTCCGGCGCGTCGCCGCGTAGCGCTGCGCGAACAAGGCCACGCTGCTGTTCCACGACACGGGATCGACACCCACGTCGGCGCGCGCCGCGTTGTGCAGGTCCACCCAGTCCTCCGGCGAGCTCTGCGCCGCGCTCGGCGTGACCAGCACCACGGCAGTGGTTGTTAAGGCCACAGCTAAGCACGCTACTAGTTGCGATGAGAACGCCATTGCTGATGAAGCTGTGAAGGGTGTGGCGATTTTGCACCTTTTGTATAGAATTGCACTTCTTATTATCTGTGCTTGAGTCCTCGAGTGGACGGGGTATTTATGCTGGTAGCAAGGAAAGCGAGAGTTCGCTGACTTTTAGGCCGTTTGAGAGCACACAGAAAATGCTATCTGTGTTATTAGTTTCTGGCTACAACCGACAGTGATATACATAGAATACTATCACTGTCAGGTTTCATGGCTTAACCACTAGTGATGATAGGCTGTTTTGCAAAAAAAACAAATCATAATTTACACAGTATATAATATCACTGGCTTAACCCACAAAGTGATGATAGGTTGTCTTAAGACAAACGTTATATATCAAAATTGTAGAGTTTAAAGGGATCTAAAACTTTGCAGTTGACAATCTCTTAATTTGAGATGGTTTACAATTTGAAATACTCCATCCATCCTAGGATATAAGGTATGCACGTATTTTAAGATTCAAACTTTGACTAATAATTAGTTAAATAATATATAACTTTTATAGTACAATAGTGGTAACATTAGATTTGTGTTTACAAATACTTTTTAAGGATATTTTTATTATTGCTATAAATTATATATAATAGTATAAATTAATGGATAAAGTATGATTTTAAAGACCGTACCAAGTCAAATCGCGTCTTATTATATCTTTAATATAGGTTCGATTTGAGATGGTTAACAGCATTGGATGAGACAAAGTCAACATCATAGTTGTAGTACTCAATGGGACCTACAAATTTTGCAGTTAACACTTTTTCTGTTTGGAGTGTCAAATATACAATAAGATTTGAAATTGTATAGTTAAAAGAATAGCATAAGTTGTATAGTCATATGTCACGTAGCTTAGTTGGTATAGATGCTCAAGAAAATGTTCTGATTTTTTTATCACCTATGATCTATCACCAGAGTTTTTTATGGTAGTTTCCGATCTGCTTTTCTGGCAAGGTTTTTCACCCGTTCTTCTCTCATCATTTCTTAGATCATCTTGTCACTTGTTGATCTGAGTGATCTTATCGCTTGTAACTTGAGAGCACATATCGAATACATGTAAATGTGCCATGTAAGGGCAGACATATATATGACTAGTGATTGATTGGAAAAATACAGATTTATTGGTAACAGAAGTTATAGCAACTTGAAAAAAATAAGGATGTATCTACATGAGCATTGTATCTGAATTAAATTTGACAGCTATATATGGGAATTAATTTCATGCTAAAGTTTCTAAGACTTATCTCTTCTGTTAACTCACCCGTGTAGGAATACGTTTGATGGATTAAGATAATAATAGTTAATTTTGCAATGAAAGGTACGTGTTAGAAGAACTGCTAATTTAAGAGCTGTCATTCCTTGTTGCGAAGTCTGCTGTGCAAGCACCAATGGGAAACACAAAACGTGGTAGGCGCGCATGTACATGACCGTCGATGAATAACAGGAACTTGAAAAGCTCACTTTTACAAACCAACTTCGATATCTATATATATAGACGGATACTACTGCCTCTAAGCAATGCAAAGTACCCTAAAAAAACAAATTTTAGAGGCAGACAAAAAAACAGTCGCCTTTGGAAATGGATTTTCAGAGAGTAACTGATATTTTCAGCCAATCTATAAAACAAATTTCTAGGTGCATTTTAAAACAGCAGCTGTCTCTGTGAATAGATTTCTGCAGATAGCTCTTATATATCAGCCAATCCTGGAAATAATTTCCTAACATTTGAAAGTTTCCTGGTAGATTTTAAACTTTCATTTCCCTCATATCTCGTCGATGTCATTTAATGCCACATGTATGTCATTTATATCGGCTAAAGATAACTGCATTTCTTATATATTAATTGTCTGATAGAATGTTAACGACATCGTACTATACATTGTAATTACACTGTGGGCAGTTTTTTATTGATCTAAGCCTAATAATTTGATTTCCGTTTTCCATCACGAAGACGTTGGCAGAGCTTTCGTCTTTGATCAACGAACGATCCTAGAAGTTGCCTTGCCTTTGACGTCAATAATTTCATGGAGCACAAACCTGTAGAGGCCGCTCACGACAGTTTGCCGGAGATCGTCCTCGTTTAGTGTCGTGACGTAGGATAGGGATCTTCTGAAACTGCCACCAAAAGAAATGTACTTGCAGGTAGGTTCATACAGTCATGTATTTACGGGTGTGCACTCCCAACATATACACAATATAATGGCGACCAAGTAACTTACATCGCCTTGTGGCATGGCACCTTATATAAACCTCTTCCATTCTCATGTACTTTTTTTTTCGATAAAGGGGCTTCCCCATTTCCATTACTTAAAACGGAAATACAGAGTTTATCGGTACAAGTACCGATGCAGATAAGCTGAACGGGAGAGAAAAGTCAGAGGCTAAACTTGTTTTCCTTACAACGATCTAGCAAAAGAGGGCACGAAGGCCAACTAAGTATCACAGCCTTCTTCATCACGTGCAAACACATGTATACGCAGCATAAGCATCTTACTACTAAACTACCAGCAACCACGACAGACAAACAACATCAGAAGACACTCTTCCCAAAAGTCTTCATCATCCTTCTTCAGTTGTTGTCAGCCTCATTGTCCCCCCCTTGCAGCAGGTACTTTGCCTGGTCATCTTTCTTCAGGAGCTCAACCGCAATTTGAAGCATGATGCTCACCCCATCTTCAATGGCCTTCTTGTCTTCATCTCCAAACAAACCTGCCCAATAGGACATAAGTGCACACGCATGACATACAATGGAGCTGGGGTGTTTAACAATTATCCCATCAAAACAAGCTTTATTACGAGCCTTCCATATTGCCCAACAAATTGCTGATATGCCAACAGCATGGAATTTACTAGCATTAGGCAACCATCTTGCTGCCCACCTCCAACTTTGTTCAAAGTTTCTTGGAATATTTGTGGCACCAATGCTTTTGGCCATTATAGCCCACACTGATTTGGCAACATTACATTGAAATAGAAGGTGAGTAATTGACTCATCATGATGACAAAAGTAACAGGTAGGATCCCCTGACCACTTCCTCTTTAGCAGGTTATCTTTGGTGAGGATGGCATTATTTAAAATAAGCCACATGAAAATTTTGATCTTAGCAGGGATATGACATTTCCATATAAAGCTGGTGATACGATCCAGACTCATTAGTCGATAGAGCATTATAAACCCGACTTCACAAGTAAAGCATTTTTTAGGGCCAAAATTCCAGATAACACTATCATCTTCCTCAACAAAATTAAAGTTCTGTACAGATAAAATGATTCTATCCCAATCACTTCTCCGGGGTCCACTAACCACCTAGAAAAGGAGATGGCTTTCAGGTTATCTTTAATTTTGTCAACTGAAATTTTCTGTTGCTCACACAGCTTGAACAAGTCGGGAAATAATGTTGCAAGGGGTTTATCAGCCACCCAACTGTCCATCCAGAAAGAAGTTTTTTTCCATTTTTCACTATCATGGTTCTCCCTGAAGATATATGTCCTTTACTTTCAACAGATCAGACCATATAGGTGAGTCATTTTGTCTGTGTTTCACAGTACAAATGAACTCCTTCTTGAGGCATTTGAACTGAATTATATCTTGCCATAGACCTTGTTCATTCTCTAATTTCCACCACCACTTACAAAGCAAACTAATATTAAGTTTTCTAATGTCCTTGATTCCCAATCCACCTTTCTTCTTGCTTTTGCACACAACAACCCATTTGACAAGATGGTATTTCCTCTTAGTGCCACCTCCTTGCCAAAAGAAGGTTCTCCTTGTTTTGTCAAGTTTGTGTACAATAGTTTTTGGGAGGTAATAGACAGACATTTGATACATGGGTGTATTATTCAGGCTGGAGCAGATTAGAGTGGATCTCCCAGCTATCGACATGGTTCCCCCTTTCCAGATATCAAGCCTTTTCGAATTCTTATCAAGCAGGGGTGTCCAGTCAATAATATGAAGCCTACTAAGACTTATAGGGACACCAAGATATTTAATGGGGAATCTCCCAATTTGACAGTTAAAGATCTCTGCATAAGCAGCAGCCCAATTTCCCTCATCGTTTATTGTGATTACCTCACTTTTCAGGAAATTGATTTTCAATCCAGTCATGAGTTCATACATATATAGAAGGATTTTCAGGTTTTTTGCACCTTCAATATCATGCTTTAGGCAAATGATAGTGTCATCAGCGTACTGCAACACTGTAACCCCATTCTCCATGATATGATCAATCAAACCAGTGAATAGCTTATTAGATTGTGCTTTCAATATCATCCTTGTTAGACCATCAGCTACAAAATTAAACAGGATGGGTGACAGGGGATCACCCTGTCTAACCCCCTTGTAGCTCTTGATGTAAGGACCTGTCATATCATTTAGTTTAACACTCACAGTGCCACCAGATACTACCTGTTTGATCCACTCACACCATTTGGGGCAAAAGCCTCTGGCAGCAAGACATTCAAACAGAAAAGACCATTAAACTTTATCATATGCCTTCTCGAAATCTAACTTCAGAATTACACCTATTTGGTTTCTCCTTTTGGTTTCATGTAAAATTTCATGTAACACCATTATACCACTCATAATGTTTCTCCCTTTCATGAAAGCTATCTGATATGGATGAATAAGCTTGTCAGCTATTTTCTCCAATCTCAAAGTAAGCACTTTTGTGATCAATTTATATAAGCAGTTCAACAAACAAATGGGTCTATATTGCTGGATTTTGGATGCATCACTTATCTTTGGTAGTAAAGTGATAACCCCATAATTGATTCGGCTAATATCAACCTTCCCTTTGTGAAAATCATCAAAGAGTTGAACAATATCATTCTTTACAATAGACCAGCAAACTTGATAGAATTCAATTGGTATTTTGTCTGGTCCAGCAGCTTTATTTTTTTCCATTTGGAACAAAGCATTTTTGATCTCAGATTCAGAGAAAGTCTCACATAATTGAGCATTATCAGATTCATTTACTTTTTCAATCTCTTCCCATAGGCTCTGGTCAATATGAATATTGTGATTTTCATCAGGGCCAAAGAGGGCAGAGTAGTATTCAGTAGCATGCTTTAGGAGGTTCTCATTTCCCTCAATCAGTTGCCCATCATTTTCTAATGATATGACAGTATTTTTTCTTCTTCTTCCACTGGCAATTTTGTGGAAATAGCTAGTATTATTATCTCCATGTAGCAGCCACTGCTCATGACTCCTGCTACGCCAATAGGCTTCTTCTTGCTCTAAAAGAGTGAAATTCTCTTTTAAGAGTTGAACTTTTTGAATAGCCTATAAATCATTGAGCTCAGATGATTCCTCAATCTTTTCAAGATTCATAATCTCTTCACTAATTTTGCTTCTTTTCTTTCTAAGTTCACTTTGTAAATTGGCACTCCCAGCCTTTGAAGTACTGCTTCAGTAACTTCAACTTTTGTAATATTTTATCAAGAGAGGATCTAGCCCTGCATGGCTTTTCCCAAATTTTTTTAACCAAAGGGATAAAATCAGGGTTAGTTAACCAACTTAACTCAAATTTGAAGCCAATTGTTTTAGGAGTTGTTTGGGGGCCAGTTGATAAGATGAGAGGATTATGATCGGAGATCTCTCTAGGTAACTTGGTGAGAAGAGAGTTGGGAAACAGATTCTCCCAATCTCTTGTTGCAAGAACTCTGTCTAGTTTTTCCAATAGGGGGGGTTCCTGGTTGTTTGACCAGGTGTAAATGCCACCATTGAGTTCAATCTCTTGTAACTCATGAAAATTTATAAGAGTATTGAAGGTGTCAGAGAATCTCTGTACACCCTTATTTTTATTCCTTTCCTTGGCAAATCTTATGATATTAAAATCTCCCCCAATAATCATAGGATCTTTATTTCTGGAACAGAAAGCAGAGAGCTCTGTCAGAAACTCCATTTTTCTATCATCATGAGCAGCTCCATATATTACCAGCAAATTCCATTTCACTTTATTCATTTTATCCCACATGTTAACTTGTAACATGAAATCCCCCTGCTGAAAGGATCCAACATCATAAAGTTCATTTTTTATCCCAACAAGAATACCACCAGATTTCCCCTTAGAGGGGTTACATAACCATAGATAATTTCCTCTAGCATCAATCTTCTTTAGAAGCTTATCATCACAGTTTTTGATCATTGTTTCTTGAATTCCAATGAAATGAAAATCATACTAATAAATGAGATTTGTCAGGTATGTGGATACCCCCTTTTTTTTCAGACCCCTACAGTTCGGATAAGTCCATGTACCGACATTATTAAGATTTTTTTTCTTGTATTTAGAGGAGGGACTTTAGCAAGTCTCTTACCTCTAATCTTTTTTTTGGCCAGGACTTTCTGGTCCAGTTCTCCTCTCCGATTCGGAGGGATATTTTAATATTTTTCTCTCGATTTCTTTTCTTTTTTTCTAGATTCCACCGGGGATGAAGTCTTCTGTTTCAGAAGTTTCTTCCTGCAACCATTCAATTTGAAGTACTGCATTGTTATTGGTGGCTATCTCCCCTGACTCAGGGGTATGAGCATTATCTTTCTCATGCTGTTTAAGATAAAGGTCATTTCTGGCAGCCTCTAGGTTATGTAATAGGTCAAAAGTTTCATAATCAGATTCATTAACTACAATACCCATACTAGCAGAAATAGCAACGATCTCCTCAGTAGGTAAAACAGAAAATGAATTGTTGTTATGAATGTTACCTTCAAGGTTTCTTTCCTTAGCAGTTTTCTCAGTCTTCTCCTTTGTAGTCATGCAGGTATCTTTCTTGAGTCTATCACTCCTCCTCCTTTCTTGTTCTGTCCAAGCATGTGGAACATTCAGCTTCTCAGCTTGCACCATATTATCAACTATCATTTCTTCAATATGTGTTTGAGAGAGTGGGATAGCTGCATCGTCCATTTCTGCTGTGCTTTCCTTTGCTTCATTCTCACTTTCCTCCATAGCCTGGGTAGTGATATTTGAATCAGCAATAGGCAGGGTGGCCCCTCTATTTTCAGTGGTGTCAATAGTAGGAGCCATCTCATTTTCAGCTACATCAATCCCATCCATCATATTTTGGTCTATTGCCATTTCCACACTTTCTTGAGTATGAACAATACCATCATCAACAGTACATATTTCTTGAGACTGAGTTTTAGATATTTCTATCAGACTAGCATCTTTGGCATTGCATTGATTGCTATCCATCTTTTGTTTCAGAAAGACTTCTTCATGAACATTCTGATATTCTGAGTTCATATCAACCTTCCATATCTGCTTAGATGAGTTGCACTGCACATTGTTACTGCCAGTCCCAATCAATTGCTGAATTCTATTGGGGAAAGGATCACTTTCTGAGTCAGATTCATCTATTGTCTCAGGGATGTAAACCTTCTCTCCATCATCCTTAGTATTGCCTTGATAAGCTTTCTGAGCATCTTTCATGAATTTTGGTCCCTTGTTTGAGTCATGAGAAACCTTACCAGAAGAAGGCCCACTATCAAGTTGAATTTGTTTTCCATATCTCTGCCCACTCTTGGGGGATGCTATCTTCCCATCAGCTTTCTCATCACCTTTCTTTGATGTTTCTGAACTGTGCTTAGCTCTGTACTTCTTGTTAGGTGGTTGCTGATCTCTTTCATTCAATCTGCTTCCTTCTTTCATGTTTTTCTCATCATCTTCCTCTTGAACTTCCCTTTCAAAGCCAAAATCAATGATAACCAAGCCTAGAGTTCCTTCAGTAGTCTTAGGAACTTTAGTGACATCTCTGCAGGCAATTTTCAGCCTTACATAGTCATATCTGTATCTGCACCCTTCATCAATGTCTAATACCTTGCCAACTAATCCTCCAACCTTGGCCAGTGTTTTGATGGACCTTTGATCAGCAGGGATATTAGAAACCCTGAACCATGCAGACTGAAGCATCCCTTTGATTTGTCCAGCTGGGATCCATGTTTCAATCACAATCTTTGCATCATTTCTCATAGTCAAATTTCTGACTCTACTCCATTGGTTCATCATTTTGGCAGTAGGGAATCTGAGCAAGAACTTCCCATCTGCCACAGGTCTCGCACGCCACCTCCAGAAATCAGCTCCAATCAAGTCCATGAATTCCAACTCAATTTGCTTAGCATTAACATTTCCACTTACAACAGATATGACAGCAGTGCTAGCCTTATCTCTAGCAATTGATCTATCAATGCATTCATCTATGAAGAAGAAACTTTGCCCCTCTACTTGAGTAGCACACAACTCAGGACCCACATTCCAAGGGATGCACCTTTTGCACTCATAGGTGGAGTGATTAGTAAAACTGCAAATCTCACATGCCTGCCTACGACATTCGTCAGTAGTGTGGTTCAACATGCCACAGTTCTCACAAGAAATCTGATGCTGATCAGGTATCTGGGGATCAGGGTGTGTGTCATTACCTCCTCCCTGTGGAGTGTTGTTTCCACCAGAAGAACCAGCTGCCGAAGAACCCCATTTATCATTGTACCCTTCTTTCTTCTCAGTTTGGCCTTCCCACTTGGCATCCAGAGACTGCTTATCCTGATTCATTTGCTCATTTCTTGAATCTCCACCTTTGGACTCCCTTGATTCTTGTTGATCGGACCCTTCATCCTTTCTCCTCCAGGTGTTCTGGCGCGCCGTCATGCGCCCTCTCCCTCTTCCTTGGCGGCCTGCTCCAAAGCCATCACGGCCTGGAGCGAAGCCACAGCGCCTCCCTCCTCCACGCGTCTGCATCTTCACTCGGATGGTTGGGGCTGCCTCAGCCCGCACCACCTTGATGAAGGTTCTCTTCGGATCTTTTCTCCAGAAGTGGCCGACGAATCGGGATAGATCTCCCTGAGGATGGAGGTAGGGTTCGGGTTGGGGAAAGGATGGCATCTCCTCGAGCTCCCCAGCCTGATCTGCACAACAAGGGGTAGCCGAAACAGATTTGGGGTGCTCCGACTCAAAGTCACCACCAACCTCTTGCTCACCCCCCTCTTCGTGAACGCCGCGTGTCTCAACAGCGGGGCCCCGACCCAGGATGCCGGGTACGATCATCACCTTCGGAGGTGAGCGGAACCACCGAGGGAAATTCCTCTTATGCCCTTCCACTTTCTCCTCTGTGAATACAGCGTTCGTCCTGTCCAAACTATCCATACTCCTGCTCCGTCCAATTCGTGGCCATCGAAATTCGATTGGCGCCGACTTCAATTTCATAGAATCGGATTCAATTTCCTCGAATGGAAAGTCCTTGTTCTTCTTTGTGTATTTGAACCAGCGATTTGTAGTATCAAATGGTGGACCGAATCCCCTTCTCTTAGAGTTGGATTTTCCAACATCCTTCAAGCAGGGGAAATCCTCCTGCCTAAGATTACGATTCTGAGAATTGGTATATCGACTCGCCGGATTTGGGGACGAAGGACCCCTGCTCGCTTCGAGCACGGGCTCCCTGTGACAAACCGACTTCGTAGTCGCCTCGACTACGTCGTCGGATGTCGGGATGTTCGCCGCCCTCCATTCGTCGCGCCGCACAAGTAATGTGGCCAAATCCTCCTTCTCGCTGGAAATAGAGTCGCTGCAATCGCCGTTCACCACAATCCCCTCAACCACGTTGAAATGATTGCTCACCTCAATGTTGACGGAGTTAGCGGCATTGTCGCTTGCGGGCGCCTTCGCCGAGCTCTGCTCCGAGGGGAAGATGTTCCTTCCCCGGCACGTGACCCGTTCCGCAATCAGTTGAACGATTTCGTCCGTCGTCGGCGTCGCCGATGAACTCTGCCGCGTCGTGGTCGCGGTCGCCGAGACAACGCCTCCCCTCTCTCGTACGTGCTCCTTCGGTGTCGAAGGTGAGCTTGGGCGCGTCGCGGACGCCAAGATGTCGTCTCCCCTCGTCGGCGGCGCCGGTGAACTCGGGTTCATCGCGGTCGCCAAGGCATCGCCTCTCCCTTTTCTCGTGTGCGTAACCGCCATCTCCCGCATACTCCCATTCTCATGTACTTGTAGACGTAATATAGGAAGTATTTGGTTGGGTGGCATAATCCCTAGCCAGGCTTCCTAGATGCAGCTTTCTCTTGTTTTGTTGCTCGTATATGGTTCCTAGTCAGGCTTAGCTAATACAAAAGGCGCCCCTTAGCCTGGTTTACAGGAAATGGAAGGACCCCTCACCTTGCTGTGGTCTGGCTTGCGCCTAGTTGAGACCGACTCTGCTCACCTCTTGCGCTCGTCCGCCAACCCATGCGCTCGTCCTCCAACCCTTGCACTCGCCCTCCAACCCGCCGGCTGGCCAACCTCACCTCTTGCTCTCATCCTCCACCTCGCGCGGTCGGCATCGTCTGCTCCTCGACCACCCCGCCAGATCCACGCTCGTCCTCCATCCCTCCGCCCGCCAGCTCTGGCTACAATGGCGAGAGGGATGAGCAGGAAGAGCGGAGATGGAGGGGAGGGGAGGGATCATGAGCGGCGGACCGACGAGGTAGCTCCATCGCAGGGGTGGTAGGCCGATTGCGACAATGGCGGAAGCAGGAGACAGAGCTCCTGCGCAAGGAGATGCGAGGGCAGCAGCATCTCTTTAGAACGTTGCTTGTGCACCACCCCCACAACCCCAACATATGCCCCTCTTCTAATCCTTGGGCTACTTTTTTTTTGAAAAAAGAAAGTAGAGGAATATTTTATATTATATCTATACCCCCATTTTTACGGGCAGTTTAAAACATTGGCACCTTTGGAAATACGTTCTAAACATGCGCCATTCTTAACTTCAAAGTCATAAAATTATTGGGATCCCCAAAACTTGGCAGTGAAGGTTCCTATAATTGTCATTTCATAGTTCGAGCCGGCAGTGATGTTGTGCTATCACTGCTGGCTTTTGGCTTAAGCTGGCTGGTGATAGTTGCACGGTACAAAAGTCAACATCCTCCTCCCTCCTCCCTTCCATTCCAAGTATACTCATCCACGAGGCACACTTTCACCATCTCTCCCTCCATTGTTACGGTCATTTTTACCAAAATGCTCATGAAAGATCTAGAATTGAAGCATGCGTGGTCTAAGTAGTGCAATTGACTGCACTCTTGCATCTCATTGTACTCACTGCAAGCATGAACAGGACAGAAAACAAACATTTAGCAATAATGTCTCTATTCCGTCGGCAGGAGGAGAACCGGCCGTGACAACAATGGCAAATCTATATAATTGGATTTTGGCTTACATCATGAGCGAATTGGCCGGCATACCGAAGCCGATCGTCGGCCATGAGCGCGCGGCCTGGGCACGTCCGTACGACGCCCTTTGTCCGTCGGTTCAGTTTAGCTCTTTTTTTTTTTTTTTTTTTTTTTGCTTTTTGGTTGTCCTTGCGTATACACGCTTCCTAGCTGTCGTTTGGTTTGCGCATTGGGTCTCTTTCATTGCTCAGCCTTGGAGAGGTTTCCAGCATAGTTACAGCAAATCTCTTGCTGTTGATCGATGGTTACAGTCGTTGACATGTGGATGTAATAAGTTTAATTTAAGCGGATCGTCGGTTACCCTTCTTTGATTTTGTAGACTTTGTATATATGTATGTACACTTGGATATGTATAGTATTGATTACATGATATGATGTGTACCTATGTTGATCGATTCATTCTCAGTTCGAACTCATATACAGAAGCATTCATACAGCGAGTAAACTTTTTTTTCCTTCGAGATCAATTTATTTGTAGTACTCATGAAGGGGGCTCAAGTAGACCGACATCTGTTGGGCTGCCCTTGCTCCACTTTCATCAGACGCAGCAGCAACCAGTTCTAGCAACAATGGTGGTGGGCCGTAACAGCCTCAGAGCAATCAAAATTAAGCCCGGCCCATGCAGAACCTCAGCGCATGCAGCTGTTCGATCCCAACTCCAGAAAAAAGACAAGCATCACTTGCAGTCTCTTCCACTTGTATACTACTGCCTCTGGTTTAAATTATAAATTATTTTGGTTTTTCTAGATATCACTTACTATGGATCTACACATGTATTATGTTTAGATACATAGCTACTACTCCTCCCTCCGTCCCTATAAAAGAGATATTTTAGATATGCGTGCCATAAATTTGATTCGATTTAGTAGAAAATATGTTCAATATTTATATCTTTAAATAAATTTGTTAAAAAATTAGATTTAAAGATTTTTTTCGATGATACTAGTTATGTACTATAAATATTAATATTTGTAATAAAATTAATCAAAATTATTTTTCGAGAAGCGAGAACGACACTTAGGAAAAGAGGGAGTATGTATCTGGTAAAACCATAATGATTTTTAACTTGGACACGGATCGGAGGGAGTATTTTTCAAAGGTTATTTCTAGAGGCGATATTTTTTTGGTAATTTTATTCAAAATGCTTTCTTCTAGTCCAACTTCAAGTTAGATTAGTAGGGTAGAAAAAACATGAGCCCATAGCTCATAATCATCATAGCTATAATTTTCCAAATGAGCTAGGCATGTTGGCCCGGCATGGGCCCAGCCCGAGAAAGCACGACACTAGCACGGCCCGACACGATGTCTATAGGGCACGTGCTGGCACGGGCACGGTCTAGGGCCATGCTGGGGCTGAAGGTCCGGCACGGACACGACACGGAATTGGGCGGACACGAAGCGGCCCGTTATTTCCTAGCATTAGATCATCCATAGATGAACTTTACCCTAGCCGTTGGATCACAATGAGCTGCATATATATATAAAGGACAAACCACTCACCTGCCTCCTTCCTTTCTCTTGTACGTGACGGCAGCTAAGCGGCTCTCTTCCCTCCCTTCTCTGTCTTCCCGTTGAGGCTGCTGCACGGGCCCTACTACAATTTTACTTATCTGGGTCTACATACGGAATCACAAAACTCAGAAAGCTTTGTGCTAAATCTGATAATTTTAACTTTGATCATGTTTATGAGGAAGATTATCAATATTTATGTAACTATATATATAGGTAAACTATGGAAATATGGCCCATGGTAAATCTGATCTAATATATTTATTTGGTGAGATATATTTCATCCTTTTTTTAAAAATCACAGTATATATATATATATATATATATATATATATATATATATATATATATATATATATATATATATATATATATATTACTCATCAGATCTAGCTAATTAAACGCGGGCCGGCCGGTCACCACATGCATCCTCAACATCACGAGGAACCCCCTCCACTACAGGATTCAGGCGCTTTGCCGGGAGCAAAATGCTTTCTTGCCGGGAGCTTTTATCGGGCACCCGGCAAAGACAATATTTGCCGGGAGCCCGAGAAGGAGGCACCCGGCAAATAACGGCCTCCGGCAAATCAGCCTTTGCCGGTGTCGGGCACCGGCAAATTTCGGCCGTCGGTAAAATTTTTTTTGCCGGGCGTCGACACCCGGCAAAATACGGCCGTCGGTAAACTTCGCCAACGTGACGGCGACCACGTGCCGTCGCCTTTGCGGGTGCCACGCCGTTAGACACCCGGCAAAAGAATTTTTTTAAAAAAAAAAAACCTTTTTAGGGTGTTTAACGGCGTCGACACCGACAAAAAAAGACGGCCGTCGGTAAAGTCGATAGCGTCGACCTTTTTTGCCGGGTGCCACGCCATTAGACACCCGGCAAAGGATTTTTTTAAAAAAAATAAAAAACCCTTTGCCTGGTGTCTCCTGGGATGGCCCGCGGCAAAGGTGTTTTTGCCGGGAGCCTCTGTTGGCACCCGGCAAATTAATTTTGTTTTTTCTGTTTTTTGGCCCCACTTTTTTTCTATGGCCTTGCTACAATAATTGAATCTATATTTTAAAATTTGAGATAATTTTGAGTTTTTTAACTATATGTCCTTAATTATTTTCCTTTGGTTGAATTTTTTCTACTACTCCAAATTTGAACTGCAGGTACATGAAATAATGGAATTCAGTCTTTCAAAAATGGTATTCATGATCTTCAGCGTATGTTGAGACCGTATCCAGGACCTAGCATGAAATTCGTGCATCGTGTTGTCGTAATATGACGGGTTAATCGCATAAAAGTGTATTTTAATTATATAAAATCCAAACGAAGTCCGAAAATCACGAAACTTGTTGAGCGGTCTTGTTATCACATGTGTAGGCCATAGTAAAAAATTGAGAAAGTTTTAAGCAAGTTGTGACGTCACATACCTGAAACCCACACTTCTCCACATGTGATTATAAGTGATCACATCTAGAGATATCTAGGTTTTAGGCATGTGACGTCACAACTTGCTCGAAACTTTCTCAATTTTTTACTAGAGCCTTGACACGCTATAAAAAGACATCTCATCAAGTTTCGTGATTTTTGGACTTTGTTTGGATTTAATACAATTTAAATACACTTTCCCGCAAGTACATCTTATGCCAACAAGATGCTCGTAATTTCATAAGAATTTCTGGATACGGCCTCAACATATGGTAAAGATCATGAATACTATTTTTTGAATCACCAAATTCCTTTTTTTTTTTTGTACTTGCAGTTCAAATTTGGAATTTTTGAAAAAACTATACAAAACAAAAATAATTATGGAAATATAGTAAAATAACTCAAAATTGATTCAAATTTTGAAATTGAGTTTTAATTATCGCACGAAGGACCCAAAAAAAATGAGCAAAAAAAAAAAAAAAAGAAATAGTTTACCGGGTGCCAAAGGGATGCTCCCGGCAAAGGCTAATTTTAAAAAATTAAAAATCCTTTGCCGGGTGTCCTTTTGGAAGCACCGGCAACGCCGGCTTGAGTGAAAACGGCGGCCCGGCCCAATTCTATCGCTGCCCTATTCCCCCCGCGCCCCCTCCCAATTCCCTCGTCGCGCCCCTCCCTGCTCAGCGCCGCCGCCGCCCGAAGACCGCCGCGCCGCCACCGCCAGCAGGCCACCGCGCCGCCAGCCGCCGCCGCCAGCAGGCCACCGTGCCGCCGTACCCGCAGCACCCGGACCCTCCCTCCCTGCTCCAGCGCCGCCGCCGCCAGAAGACCGCCGTGCGCCGCCGTCCAGCAGGCCGCCGCGCGCCGTACCCGCAGCACCGCACCCGGACCCGCCTCACCCGCACCCTCGCCGCCGCCGCCAGTGGACCGGCCGCACGTCCAGCAGCAGGTGAGCCGGGTGAGCCTTGTAGCGATCTGGAAGTGCAAATTCACTGTCAATTTACTACTTCCTAGAGCAGCTGAGCGCGCGACACACACAGTAGTTGTTAGTATTTAGGAATGAGATACGCATTAGTGTTTTGCTATTGCGTACTCCTACTAGGCGATTGGATCACAGCGACGTCGACGTGTTGCGTTTGAGTACACCCGCAGGCTCATCAGCAGGTGAGCCCTGCCGCTGTCCAGCACCCGCTTGTACTCTCGACAGCTGATCCGGGCGTTCTTTGGCAGCGGGTTCTGGATTGCCGTCGGCTGCATTTAGTAGTTTAATTACATGCATGTCAGATCACAAATTTGTCAAATTTTATGAATTGAATCTGGTGGTTCGATCTTCATTGGAGATAGTGACATTAATTTGACAAATGTTGTTTACCTTGCTAGACTTTGTAGACTGTGCAGCAATTGTAGTTGATGATCTTTGATGAATCTTATTAACCTGCACAGCAATGCAGAATAGAGCATGAGCTATATGAATCAAACAGCAATTGTAGTTCACGCTAAATTAGGATCAGACATGATTTTTGTTTACTTGGTAGGCTCCTTGGTGCTAGAATGTTGATTGATGCGCTCATCTGACTTGATTTCACTCGCCATGGCACTTGAACTGCAGTTGGGGAGCTTCTTTGTTGTTGCAGCGACGACTAGAGGGAGAACTTTGGGTTCTGAACCACCAACTCTGGTGCTCCTGCCTGGACAAACAAATACGCTTTCTCAGTCAGACAACAAGGTCAGACTTCTTCTTGCATGTAGCATATATCAATATATGTTCTTGATCTATGCTAGACTTCCTGTGGGTGAATTAACAATTTTGATATAGCTGCTCACTGTGGTGTGCTAGCTGTATAGGAAATTTGTTAGGTGAATTAACTATGCTAGAATTCCTGTGTTGAATTAACTATGATTCGGATAGCCGCTGGTCCAAGGATAGAGCTAGGTCCATATACATTGCTGATGCTCTTAGGCCTTTAAAATTTCTAGTGCACAGCATGTCTTTTAGTCATATCTTTAGTTCTTTAGCTGCTGCACGCCACCTACATATGTTTTCCCTCGTGCTAGATTTCCTGTGGTGAATTAATTGCTCTTGTTGCTAGCTGTTTTGACCCTGCACCAATGTTGCAGTATCGAAGTGGTAGGGTTAGTAGTAATTATTGTTGTACTACTCCAACTCTTTCATTTGCAAGGAAAGAGAACTAAAGTACATGGCTCCTTTTGATATATTAATGGTGGTTGTTGGCCTTCGTGCCCATGTTTGGTATATATGTGGTTGTTGGCCTTTGTGCCATGTTTTTTGCAGGTTTTGGGAACCTCCCCGTGCAGGGAGGTGCTGCCAAAATTTTCATTTGACACTAACCATTTTTGCCCTTTTTTTGCAGACTTCGGTGACCCCGATCGTCTTCTGCACCGCGTCGACTTCGCCCACTGCACCGACTCTCCACCGCCCCGCTACCCTTACCTCACCGGCACCCTAGGTATAACCCCTCTCCGTATTTGGTCGCGTAACCTAGTTAGGTGTCTCCCGTTCGAAAGAGATATGGTTGGAGATATGTAGACCTTTGCATATCTACGACCGTATCTCTTTCGGATTGTCCACGTTTTTTGGACAGCCCGCGGATCCGTAGATGAGGCTAGTTTCCATGCTCCACTCCTATTTGAGATGAAATTTCGGCATCACCTCTCCGTTGTTCTCGGATACGGTCTCCCTTGCATGACGTGTATCGGGAGAACAGCGGGGAGGTGCTGCCGAAATTTCATCTCGGATAGGAGCGGAGCATGGAAACTAACCTCATCTACGGATCGGCGGGTGGGATTAGGACCTATCCTCACCTATTAGATAGTAGGGACACCGCGTAGCTGCAATTGATGGTCACTTGTGGAGATGTTATGTGTGCTAGAGGATGGAGGACCGTCAGTGGATGTACACGGGTTGGACAGGTCGGGGTGATGTCAGCTTTGAATGGATGGAAAAGACCGATCGTTTCTTGAATCGTGCATTTGGCAAGGCCGCAAGATTCCCGAAGATGGCCTTGTGTCCCTGCAGCAAGTGTGTTAACAAGAGAATGATAAACAAGGATCAGATGGGTGAACATCTGCACAGGAATGGGTTCATGCCGAACTACACACGGTGGGTCCACCATGGTGAAGCCAATCGGATGAGAGAGGAGGTTGTTAGACAACGCGTCGAGGCTTTCGATGCTGATGCCGGGGTAGCAGACATGATAGATGACGTTCACCAAGCACATTTTGCTGAAGGACGTGAGGAGGCGGAGATGCAGGCAGCCATAGATGCGTTCAAGTACATGATGGAGGCGACACGTAAAACCCCTTCACGCTCATTCCGAGGTCTCCCGGCTAGATGCCATAAGTCGGTTGATGGGGTTGAAGTCCGATTTAAACTGGAGTCGAGAAGGCTTCGATAAAGTGTTGGCCGTGGTTGGCACCCTACTTCCAAAAGACCACGTATTGCCGAAGAACATGTACGAGGCACAAAAGCTCCTTAAAGCACTGAAGATGCCGTATGAGCAAATACATGCATGTCCGAGCGGGTGTGTCCTATTTCGGAAAGAACTCAAGGAGGCAAAGTCTTTGTCCGAAGTGTAAAGCCTCCGGGTTCCCGGAGGTAGAGTCGGTGACGGTGGTGGTCGGAAGAGCCCGACTTAAGATAGCCGCTCGAAGTCGTACGGCACCTTCCCTTTGTGCCGAGGCTTCAAAGGCTATTCATGAGTGAGGAAACCGCGAAAGCGGATGACATGGCACAAGAATGGCAAACGCTACCATCGACAAGATGGTCCATCCATCGATGGTGAAGCATGGATCGGCTTTAATGAGAAGCATCGTCTTAAATCCGATGAGGCTCGTAATGTGCGTGTCGCGCTAGCAACGGATGGGTTCAATCCTTTTGGCATGATGTGCGCCCCTTACACATGTTGGCCCGTGTTTGTTGTCCCCTCAATCTCCCCCCGGCGTCGCCTTTGCAAGCGGCATAACGTGATCTTGGCGTTGATAATTCACGGGCACCCAAAGAGTAATATGGGTGTGTTCACGGAGCCTTTGTGATTGATGAGTTGATCAAAGTTTGGAATGAAGGTGTATGGACATACGACCGAGCTACAAATGAAAGCTTCAAAATGTATGTGCGGTACCAATTACTCCATGCATGACTTCTGGCGTATGGGTTATTTGCGCTTTGGTGTGTTCACGGGAAGTTCCCATGCCCAGTATGCCAGGAATCAGTGAGGTTCATTTGGTTGAAGAAGGGTAGCAAGTATTCGTCGTTCGATCAACATCGTCAATTCCTTGATCCCAACCATCCATTCCGACAGGACACCAAGAACTTTAGGAAAGGTGTCACAGTCACGGGCCCTAAACCGCACTTGAAAACTGGTGCCGAGGTTCATGCTCAGATAGATGCTCTCGTGCCCAACGAAGAAGGTGGTTTTGTGGGATATGGAGAGCAACACATGTGGACTCATAAGTCAGGCTTGACGAGGCTCCCCTATTTCGATGACCTCCCTCTTGCCCCATAACATTGATGTAATGCACACCGAAAAAGAATATCGCCGAGGCACTTTGGGCAACACTCATGGACACTAATAAGTCTAAGGACAATCCTAAGGCTAGAGTGGACCTGGCGACGTTGTGTGATAGACCACATCAAGAGATGCGGCCTCCTGCAAACGGCAAGAACTGGAAAAGGCCTAAGGCTGATTTTGTCCTGAAACCCGAACAAAGGAGGGAAGTACTACGTTGGATCAAGACGTTAATGTTCCCTGATGGGTATGCAGCAAACCTGAGTAGAGGAGTCAATCTAGACACTATGAAAGTCAATGGGATGAAGAGTCATGACTACCATGTATGGATTGAGCGGCTTCTTCCGAGCAATGGTGCGAGGCTATGTTCCCGAGCATGTCCGGCTAGTCTTTGGCGAGTTGAGCTATTTCTTTCGCCAACTTTGTGCCAAGGAGCTATCTCGGACCGTGGTTGCAAACTTAGAGAAAGTGGCACCTGAGTTGCTTTGTAAGCTGGAGAAGATCTTTCCACCTGGCTTCTTCTTGTCGATGCAGCATTTGATTGTGCACCTCCCGTATGAGGCACGTATGAATGGGCCCGTGCAGTTCACTTGGTGCTATCCAATCGAGAGAATTCTGAAGACCATACGCAAGAAATGTAGAAATAAAGCCAAAATTGAGGCTTCCATTGCAGAGGCTTCCATTCTGGAGGAGGTGACAAACTTCACACAACTATACTACACGGAGAACCTTCCTAGCGTGCATAATCCACTCCCTCGCTACAATGTTGACGAGAATGAATCCAACCTCAGCCTTTTCCAAGGGCAACTCGGCAGGTCAAGTGGATCGACCAATAAGAGATTGGACAATCAAGAGTGGCGTATGATCATGCTATATGTGTTCCACAACCTACCCGAGGTGAAGCCGTTCATTGAGTAAGTTCTCAAAGAACTTGTTTCAATACACCCTAACTTTTCTGCATCCAGCTAATTCTTTTTTGTTTGCACAGAGAATTTATTCATGTATCCTGGCATCAATCAAGGGATCCTACCCAACGGCAAATCGACACCCTTATTTCGCAGGGTCCGGGAGCGGGGAGACCCGATTTCATTTCTTGGTTCAAAACAAAGGTATTGTCCAATTTACCTCGTACCTAGTTCGATATTCCGTCTATCGCGTACTTAGTCCGGCAAGCTTTCCTTCTTGCGCTTGCAGGCACAAACCGATGCAACTATGAGTCAGGAGTTGAGACAGGTTGCAAATGGCTTCGACAATAAGGTGAAAGCTTATTCAGGCTATGATGTGAATGGATATCGTTTTCACACAAGAACCTATGAGCAAGATAGGCCCCATCGAAAAACCACAAACAGCGGAGTTTGTACTCCCGGCACTGATGGCCTCGAGTATCATGGCATAATTGAAGATATCTATGAACTTTCATTTTATGGTTCAAAACCTCTTCGTCTCGTTATGTTTAAATGTCCTTTGGTTCAATCCTAGACGGACGAAACGGAGCCCCAATATTGGTCTAGTCGAGATTCGACATGATTCCGTCTATCAAGGAAAAGATGTGTTCATTGTGGCAGATCAGGCCGTGCAAGTTTATTATTTGCCATACGCATGCCAAGGCAACAAGGCTCTTGAGGGTTGGTCTATTGTGTACCAGGTATCGCCACATGGTAGATGCCCTGTCCCAAATGATGAAGATTACAACTTCAACCCAAACACATATGATGGAGAGTTCTATCAAGAAGATGGGCTGCAAGGGAGGTTGGTGATAGATTTAACCGAGGCAATCGAAATGGAAGTAGACAACGAGGGAGAAGGAGATGAGGTGCAAAATGCCAACGACATAGAAATGCTTGAGCGATTACATTTAGACGATGACGATGAAGCCAACAATGAACCTTCAGACATAGCAATGCTTTATTTGGACAATTTTGATAGTGATGACGAGACATATGATCCAGATAAACCCAATAACGATGATTACTTCTAATACATGTAATACGATACTTCTTTGTAATCATGTTTTGTTTATTTACTTAGTATCTATTTCTAATACATGTAATAATATCTTTTATGTTTTTTCTATTGCAGGTGATTGAACAAAGATGGCGGGCGGCAGTGGGCCAAGGAACGTGAACTCGAGGTACCAGAGGGCACGTGAAGAAAGCCCACGCGATGCTGCTTGCGAGGAGATGGGTCGTCGGACGGTAGGAGGCAGAGAGCCAGAGCAGCGGTAGCGGCGGCGGCGGCAGGAGGGGCCGACCACCTCGGCCGGGCAGCGTGCCTTGCCGGACGGACGAGAGGACGAGGACAGCGTGTTTGGGGGACGGACGACGAGGGGACGAAAGGTGTTCGGGGGGACGGACGACGAGGACGAGGCGGGGAGGGTGGCGAGGTGGAGGTAGTTCCACCGCCGCTGGCTGGGGCCACGCCCTACTGCGGGGTCCCTCAAAACTCCCTGCGCCTCCGCTTCCTCCCCCTACGCCCCGTGATCCGCCCCGAGGGGGGGGTAACTAAATTTAGATTTTATCACAGCTACTTCCTATAACCTGTTGGAAATTGTCAAAGAAACTAGTAATGTTTGTTAATGTCTTGTTGTGTGCACTCGGGAGGTTGTGTCGCCTGGTGACTCACGCAACCCCAACCATATCATGGGACTTGTGTGTAGACACTATTACCCCGGCATTGTCACGCATAAGGGGATTGAGGGGCCGGCCAAAACGTGGGACCACTACAAATCTGCCCCCGACGCAGATTATGGAGACAAGCAGGAGCGGGTCAG
Source organism: Chrysopogon serrulatus (assembly GCA_015844335.1). Taxonomy (NCBI): domain Eukaryota; kingdom Viridiplantae; phylum Streptophyta; class Magnoliopsida; order Poales; family Poaceae; genus Chrysopogon; species Chrysopogon serrulatus. The sequence continues at coordinate 55,999 of JADLZL010003482.1, forward strand.
GAGAGAGTTCTGGGTAAGTCTCGTAGACACAACTTTGATCAATACATCGCATTCATTTGACAGATTTTTAACATAATGAATCAATACATTGTGTTTGTTTGCAGAAATTTTTCAAGTGTGAAGACGGACATGAGGAGAGGGCGGAGAAGAACTTGGTGAAAAGTGCTAGGAACCGCATCACTGACATGCACTACGAGGAGCGCCTCAGTTGCATCGTCAAGTACTACGCCAAGCGACTTGGTCAGAAAATCAACAAGACACGGGCAAGACAGCTGTCTCTGACCAGGGAACAGTTCATTGAGGTACATGAAGAAGCTAAATACTTTGTCACTAAGTAGCTTTAATTTATTCGTCTTATATCTCGAATTCTTTGTGACATGTAGATGATTCCTTGGTGGTGTGAGTCGTACGCCGACTGTTGGGAGATGATTGTTGCCAGGTGGTTCATAGAGGAGTATACCCAGAGCACGAATCCCCAGGGATCGGGCCTTGCAGCGAGAGGCCCCACACACCACCAAGGCAGCCGCAGCCTCAACGCTGCGTACAAGCAAGCATGGGTATGTGAATTCATTTATAGTATTCTCGACACTCCATTTTGCATGTTTCTTCTAATCATCTTGTTGTCTTTCTCGCAGTCGGCGTCGCATAGTGGCGAGTCTGTGTCCACGTTCATGGCGTATGGACTTGCCCGCAAGGGAAAGGCGACTTCTAGTGCCACCTTCAGCCCCGACGACCCGCCTGAGTCGTACAGCAATCCGAGCGCCTACAACCGCATCAGCTCCTACGCCTCGGAGGCAAGGTCGGTCCAGGGGCCAGGCGGGATCCGAGCACCGGCGACATAGATGGGTCGATTGTCATGAGGATCGGACAAGGCAAGAAGCATGGGCGGTACTGGCTTGGCGATGGCACCCTCGACACCGGCTCTGTTCCAAGCCTCTCCCAGATCCGGGCACAGACCCCGACTGGAGGCCCGGCCATACGCCAACGGCCGTCCCCTTCACAGCAGCGGGTCGATGCACTCCAGGTTTGTCCCGTTTAACTCTTCGTACAATTATCGATGCATGACTTAGTTGCCTATGAATCACAAACGTATGGGTTGAAATGTTGCAGGCCGAGAACGAGAGGTTGGCTCAGGAGGTGCGAGACCTAGCGGCAAGGACCGAGCAGGCCGAGCGGGAACGACAGGCCGAGCGGGTCGAGCGGGAAAGGCAGGCCAAGCAGTTGGCGGAGATTACGGCGTACCTGCACAACATTGGCCACGTCACCGGTGTAGAAGCGCCGCAGTTCACTCCACCGCCACAAGTCTTCGCTAGCCCGGTGAGTTTGAAACCAAATTGCTTCGATTCGTGATTTCATTAGATGACTGCTCTAACACATGCAATCTCTTGTCCTTTATGCAGCCTCTGTCGGCGGGTTCGAATAACCCATCTCGGCAGACAGCGGCGACGGCGCTTTACCTTCACCCGGCACTCAGTTTTCCCCCCGTTCTAGTTTGTTTATCTTTTTCACTACTTGATGGACATGTGATGGACTGTGAACGACTGTCGACTTGTGAAGATGGATATTGGACCTATTATGTTTGTGTCGTCGTGTATGTGAGATAATTGTGTGCTCGTGATGTGATACATGTGGATTTGAGTTTGTGATGAGATAGATGCGATATATATGTGTTGTGTTTGTGATGTCGGAGATGTGATATATATCTTTTATGTGCTGTGTTTGTGATCATAGAACTAAAAATAAAAAATAAACAAAAATAATTTAGATCCTTTGCCGGGTGCCTTCGCCACGGCACCCGGCAAAAGCGGGGAAATTCCTATCGTCAGCCTTCCCAGCTGGCCAAGGCACCCGGCAAGAAAAAAAATATACGAAAAAAAATAAATTCTTTGCCGGGAGCTAGGGCAAGAGCACCCGGCAAAGAAATTTTTCAAAAAAATTAAAAAATCTTTGCCGAGAGGTGGCCGCCGGCAAAGAAACTCGAAAAAAAAAAAATTAAATTTGTTTTGCCGGGTGCCTCGACATGGCACCCGGCAAAGAATCGGTTGACGGGACGGCGCCGTTATGGTAACTTTTCTTTGCCGGGTGCCCGGCGAGGCTCCCGGCAAAGCATTTGCCGGAGGCCCGACAAAAAGCACCCGGCAAAGACTTCTTTGCCGGGTCGTTTTTTGCCGGAGGGTCTTTGCCGGGTGCTGCTCCCGGCAAAGGCTTTGCCGGGTGTTTGCGGGGCTTTGCCGGGAGTTTTTGCTCCCGGCAAAGCGCCTGAATCCTGTAGTGCTCCCAAGTGGTTTTAACTCCACTCGGAAACTTACAATCGCTTGACGCTAGACCATGAGCTACATTATTACAATTGCGTTTTCAAACATTGATTTTACAGTAACTAAATTCCGTAGACATCACCACATGTTGTGTGTTGTACCGTGCTGTGAAATACTACGTGCAAAGCACATCCAATTTCTTCGTACCAACCTTCAACGCGCCGTAGAAATTTGGACGAACTACGTATAGCTCTAGTAGAATAAATTATCTCCGTGTAGCATATATATATAAGCTCTTGACAATCTCTCCCCAGCCGTCATAATAATTTGAATGTAACCTGTATACCCTTAATGACAATGGTATGTATATACTTGTATTTATTTGAGTCTATTTCTGTTAAATTAATTAAGTATACAATATTTTGTACGTAGGTATATTTTTTTATTGGCAAGTCCCTTGAAAAATCCTAATGATATACAGTCTTCTGGAACCTTAGATAATCTTGCACGCGTATGTGAAGAAACGGATTGGTAATGGCCGACCGAGATCAGATGAAGCGAACTTAACCTTCGCTAGAATGCTAGCTGCTACGAGAGTCTACTAAAAACGAAAGCTAATTTTATCCAAAATATTAATTTCCCGTGGATCTCCTATCGGACATGCTTATGCATGCCATGAAAATTTTTGCCCCTCTTGGAATTCTTTTAGGCCATTGACCGTGACCTGACCATGCCAACTGCAGCAAATTATATAACAACCACCGTGCCATTTGTTTTTTCCATGTACCAGTATGGCACCTTTCCTTGGACAAGTCACCAAAGGGCCAGTCGCCACACATATCATGCACCGATCCAACTACCACAGCAGCCATCTGCTCACACCGAACCATTCTGTCACGAACTGGGCCGCGCGCGATATGGGGCCAAAGCAGGCGTCCAAGCTAGGCCATTTCATCGTGGACACAGGAGCAAGGGAATAAAGGGTCCAAACAGCACCAGACAAGGCATCGAATCGAACAACACGAACCTGTGTGCTCGTCTTCCTCCTCCGTCTAGGACTCGGACCAAAATACCTAGGTGAGAACTTGTCGTCCCTTGCTCGGCTCACATTGCATCGATCATTGGTCGCCTGTCCACGACTCCAAGCTGCACAGTTCGCCCTTTCCCATTGGTCGTCGGAGGCGCGCCTTGGCACTACTACCACGGGCGACTGCTCGGTGCCTGCCCGCTCACCGGCGACCTACCCACCTGGGTGGAGCTTCATCGGGACGGAATGGGGCCATGTCGACCTACCCCCACACAACACACCCCAATGTCAAGGGTATCCTAGCTAGTACCCTCGATGGAGCACTAGTGCACACCGAGTTGTGGGATCTCGTACATGTGGAAAACGAGTAGGGGTGGATCGATCCAGCACACAACGGTACGTGGAACGTGGCACTGTACCACGTTCCCTGTGACTGTGATCCAGCATAGGGGAGAGAACCTGAGCCCTCCTCCCCTCCCCAACTAATTTTTTGGCACATGGAAGGAAAGTTAGAATGGCTGCAACTCTAGCTAGATGTTGAAGGGAGAAGTCGCGACATGGACTGAGAGCGATTGAGTATTGGGCTACTAGCAGGAAAAAGGGTAAATGGCTATTGGGCTTTATTTGAGAATATAATTAGACAATTCGAAATTGGATTCCCACACAACATAGGCCCAACAACCTTGGACACCTTTTCCTTAATTTTTGTTCCCCTACTTCATCGATCTCTCATGTTGTATAGTAAACCTGTTTACAAACAGAATGGGAATGGTATGGACACCGTGCTCAAAATATCGTTTTTTTATATAATGATACAACATAAATTCAAACTTCAATTATCATAGTGTTATTTTTTAATTTTTGTTGCAACACATAGGCATAAATAATCCTAATAATACATTAAAATAGAAATATGGGAATTATGAACCCAACTCTCGATATTAGCTTTCAGACCGTGGCCGGAATGAATGCACGCCAGACGGTGTGTGGTTTCAAGAGTGCTATCTTGCTCATGATCGTTCTTCTTCTTTATTTATTTATTTTATGAAACATGATACGAACTGGCACACCGTACAGCCCACATAGAACATACATGCATGCACACTTCACTTAAACCTGGGTCGGTAGGTTCACAAGAAACCTAATCAACAGGCCGGTCGGCTAAGTTTAGTTTGCAGCTTATTCAACTCTCCGGTATGTAGCATGTACACAACACTATATATCCATGCATCTGGACATGCATGTAGTATGTATATATGTTGGGACTAGCTAGCTAGGGTAGCTAGTAGGGTTTCTCTCCGTTGAAATTGCCCGGCGGGTTGTAGTTGCAGGTGATGAAGACGCCACCGCCGTTGTTGCAGACGACGCGGGCGCAGCCGATGGCCGTGGATTTTGCGCCACACCACCTGCGTGTAGTGGCCGCACACCTTCCCCGCCGCGCAGCTGTTGCTGTTGTAGTCGTAGTTCTGCTTCTCCCCGACCCACAAGCCGACGGCGTCCGACGCCGTCCAGCCACTGCCGCCGCCCCAGAAGAGGTTCTCCCCGTAGTGGTTGGGCCCGCCGCCGGAGTGCACCAGCTTGCAGTCGCCCTGGCGCTGCGCCGCGTAGCTCCGCGCGAAGGCGGCCACTTTCTCGTCCCACGACACCGGGCCGACGCCGACGGCCGCGCGCGCCGCGTTGTGCGGGTTCACGAAGTCCTGCGGCGAGTTCTGCGCCGCGCACGGCGTGACGGCCACCGCCATGACCAACGCCAGAGCTAAATACACGACCCTAGTAGCCGAGAACTCCATTATATTACCAGAGACAACTGAAAATAATGAAGTTTTTGTGTGAGAGATGGATGCATGAGAAGTAGCGACTGTGGCCAGGTATATCTTTTATACTGGTAGTAGCAATGGAGATTGGAGGCCAGCTTTAATTCGGTGACTTGTCAATTGAAAGGCATACTAAGCCTCTGTTTGGTATAGCTCAGCTTCAAAAATAGTTTTATAAACAATTTTTTAGGTGAAGTTGAATACTTATTTGGCAAAATAGCTTCACCAACAATTTCATATAGGGTTGTAAAAAAGTAAGCTGTGAAAAGCTATTTTTTTTCAGCATCATTCAACTTGTCATTTTGTGAGAGAAGAAAAAAACAGCTTGGATGAAGCTGTTTTAAAAAGTGGTGTCCTAACTACTACTCACTCATGTCATATATAAAAATATAAGTTGTCATGAGTAAAATTTGGTCAAACATTAAAAATTACGGACATATCAATACTATTATTAAATTATTTAGTTTGAAAACATATTAATAATATATTCTACAAGATATATTAGTGAGCAATGTAGAATAAAAATGTGACAAAGTGTATTGTTTTAAACGGAAAGAGTATATCTCAAACTTTTTTATTTAAATTCTACAATTACTAATCCATCTACTTCTGGTTTTGCCCTAGATTAAAAACTCAGCTTCTCTAGTAGAGCAACATCTTTAGCTTTAGGTCCACAATAAAAAAAATTATTTTTCACAAGGTGCACAATAATGATGAAGGTAATAAAAAAGAGTTATATGTTATGAAATTATTTTTCATGATGAAGCTAATAATGGAAATATTGTGTTTGCGCATAATAAACAATTTCATATTCCTACTCTGCGACTTGGAACGGCACGTTATTGGAAACTAGAAGAAATTCCACAAAGGGGCAAGAATTCCAAGGACTCGATCGCCTAACGGGAGCAGTAGGTAAAATTGACATGGATATCTTGACTTCCTTAGATCAGATCAAAAACTCAGTAAGCTAAATTGTTCTCATTAGCCGAACCTATAGATATGCATTCAGATTAAGTTTTTGACTGTAGCATGAGTACTCGTATTATGAGTAATTATTTTTTGGTGGATTACATATAATGGCATAATGCCGTTCACAATAGGACGACTATACATAGTAATTTTTTCTATCTTATAAGATATTACACAAAAAAAATGTTCGTAGGTATCTCAGAAAAAGGGTATGGAGACTACTTGTCTGTATCAGACTAGCATAAGGGGCAGGGTTTGTTTGGATCTTTATTACCTTAATTAGCTCACCCCTTAATAAATTTGGATGACGACCTCAACCCTGTGCCTTCTTCATGCAGGCATATAGCCTGCGAGCTAGGTTACCATAACATCATTCATTTTGATTTTTCACGGGCAGCTTTTACCGTTAAATTACACGTAACATTTGCAGGTTTTTCGGATTGGCACGTGTATTTTGATGGTCAATGAATAATCCAGGTGCAACTTGAAAGTTGGAACCTGTCAACATGGAATCCAGGTGTCCTAAATCTAGCTCAATCTCAAATATCCTTCTCGATCTCTAGAATGTGTGTTTGTTAATTATAGTAGTAGTGTGTATATTGATAGGAGAGGTCTGTTTAGATCTAATAAATTAACAACTAGTTTAAATAGTTGAATTTTTTTGACTAGTGACTAGTGATTAGTTAGGCTTTGTATTAGTCATTAGTTCATCCACTAGTTTACCTGTTTGAATTCTTATATACTAATTATTAGTCAACTAGTTACTAGTTTATGGGATCCAAATAGAACCTAAATGCGCTAGTATATGTGTTCATATCAGCATTTGTGTTTGTATAAACATGTGTTGTTCTCTGCATGTGCAACTAATTAATGTGACCAAAATCCAGTTTTGCAGCGAAACATATACGTTAATTAGGATCTAGGAGCACAGATTTTTCATCAAGTGCCCATTCTGAAGCTAGTCTCTTGCGCCCATGGAGAACAGAGATTGGTCTGACCAGCGCATGTATTTGATCATCATCAATGAACAAGGAATGTAATATGAAACATGTAAACTCAGATTCAAGTTTTAGATTTAGATCAAGTGCTCATATTCTTATTATTTCAAAGAAAACGGTGACATATCATCAATACCAATATTTGGCGCCTCAATCTCTAGAAATGTGCTTACAAAGGCAGAGTGTGTGCATGTTTATTTTCATATAAACGTGAGTGTGCGCACACGTATATAAGTCTCAACATCTATATTATGTTTTGAAAAAAAGACATGACACATGAGACGTTTCATGAACATATATAGCTACGTAGGCCATTAATTAATATGACAATAATGTAACTTTGCAACCAAACATATACGTACGGCAGCATGACTAGGAAGTCGCTTTTCATTTTACCCTCGTTGCGAAGTTATTAGTCCTGTACCAATACGAAACAGAGACCGATCGACGGGTGGCGTTCTGTCTATTCGTCCATGAATAGTGTACGCCCACCTTGGTACACCTGTCTATCTTGATTGAATTGTTTTTAAAAAAGTTAGATCTCAAATCCGTGCTATATTTTTTCTTTTCACAAAGAAAACATTGACTTCACCAATTTCTAAATTTGTTATATCAGTATTAGAATATACTTATGGTTTATAGGGGTGAATATGCGCACACACGTGATGTGGCCTCTGTTACCGTATTATGTTTTGAACTGAAAAAAATACGGTCTCTCACTCATGCATACATAATTAATTAATTTGATCATAATCCAACCTTTTGCAATTAAACATATATATTGAGGATGACTTTCCTTGCATTTTGCCCTGGTAGTAAAGCTAGTCGTGCACCGATGAAAACAAAGATTTGCTTTGACAGTTGACGCAATGGCGCGTGTAAAGATTAATGAACCGTGATGCAAACCCTGGCATCCGGTCTTTGTATATATATGCCTCATAGGCTTGTACAACAAGATACAAGATATGTTACAATAGATTGATTACACGGGTAACAACCCGGGCTTGAGCTCGACTCCAAGCCAATGGTGAGATACACGTAACAACCATGATCTCCCCCAACTAACTCTATCTTCTAACACTCCTCCTCAATCTCAGCCACATACAAGGTTGAGATTGGTTCTAAACGCCTTCATCTTTGCAGTACTGATTGGCTTGGTAAATCCATCAGCAACTTGATCACCAGAATGTATAAACCGAATGTCCAGGAGTTTTTGTGCTACTCTTTCTCTCACAAAGTGAAAATCTATCTCAATATGCTTAGTCCTACCATGGAACACTGGATTTTGTGACAAGTATGTCGCTCCAAGATTGTCACACCACAATCGAGCAACCTTTGAATGGTGAATTTTCAATTCTGTGAGCAACTTCTGTATCCACATGATCTCAGCAATAGCATTAGCCAACGCCTTATATTCCGCTTCAGTGCTCGATCTGGAGACAGTAGATTGCTTTCTAGCGCTCCATGAGATGAGGTTTGGTCCCAAGAACACGGCGAACCCCCCCGTGGACCTTCGATCATCTGAGCAGCCTGCCCAATCGGCATCTGAAAATGCACTGACCAACATTGATCTTGATCTCCTGAACTACAATCCCAGAGACAGTGTACCCTGAACATAACGCAATATCCTCTTCACGGCCGACCAGTGAACAGTAGTAGGTGCATGCAGATACTGACATACTTTATTAACAGCAAAAGAGAGATCTGGACGAGTAAGAGTCAAGTACTGTAGGGCACCAACCACGCTTCTGTAATTCGTTGCATCAGCATCACTGAGCGGTGTACCACTGGTAGCACTCAGCTTCTCAGAGACTGATAAAGGAGTATCCACAGCTTTACTTCTGCTCATACCGGCTCTCTTCACCACATCAGCAGCATACCGTTTCTGGGACACCATAAGACCACTGCTAGTCCGATGTACCTCCATGCCAAGAAAGTAGTGGAGATCTCCAAGGTCCTTGAGTGCAAAATCACGCTCAAGATCCCGGAGAAGAGCTTTGGTTGCTTCAAGTGACGAACTAGCAACTATAATATCATCAACATATACTAACACAAACATCACAATACCTGCTTTGTTGTAGTAGAACAAGGACGTGTCGGCCTTAGAAGGGGCGAATCCAAGTTGCACAAGCTTGCTGCATAAGCGTGCATACCATGCACGGGGTGCTTGTTTTAGACCATACAACGCCTTATCCAACTTGCAAACATAATCTGGCCGCTGCTTATCTCTGTACCCAGGAGGTTGTTGCATATATACCTCCTCCTCAAGCACACCGTGGAGGAATGCATTTTTGACATCCAACTGTCGCAAAGACCATCCTTGTGACACGGCAATAGACAGTATAAGTCGGATCGTGGCTGCCTTAACCATAGGACTAAATGTGTCCTCATAATCAAGCCCATATCTTTGTTTGTAACCCTTTGCAACAAGACGAGCTTTGTACCGAAAAATCTTGTACACCCATTTGCAGCCAATGATATTTTTGCCACGAGGTAAAGGAACTAAGTGCCAGGTCCGATTAGCAATCAGGGCATCGTACTCACTGTCCATTGCAGAGACCCACCGAGGATTAGCCAGCGCCTCTTGAATCGTGTTGGGTTCCTCTGGTTCAGTGGAACTTGTCATCAGCCATCTCACAGTCCCATCAGTGCGGACCTTAGGCTTGACAATCCCTTGTTGGAGGCGCGTGCTAGGACGAGGAGGCGTGGCTGTCGTTGAAGAAGAAGAAGCGCCCGTACCCGTGGCGGACGGGATCGGGGAGCCGCACCTGATCTAGAAGCCGAATCCTCCTGGAAGCCAGAGCTACCACCAGGCGGATCAGGCTGCGGCGAGGAGGCACCTGCCGATGCAGTACCGAAGCCATGAGTCGGCATAGAAGATCCATTCACACCGGTGCCACCTTCCTGTACATGAGGGGACACAGGAGATGATTCACCTGCTCCTCCCGATCCCGATGTGGATTGCTGCACGGGAACGTCCCGCGTATCATCTCCGGGCGCCGTGCCACCACTGCCCCCGCCAAGGGGACACATGAAATCACGAGAGTTCTCCGCCGTTGCACCACCATGTGCTTTCGGACTTGCGGCGTTCTCCTCAACAGCAGAACCTGTGTTATCAGCAGCAGTAACCAAGGGACTAGACGCCCCATTAGTAGGCAGAGAATCACTATGTGAGTCACGAAAATTTGCATTCCCAAAATCAGTAAATGAGGAAGCAAGGTCATCGGGAAGAAGTGCTATTTCTGCTTGAAGTCGTGCACCAGCATTGGGATTAAGAGAGGCAAAGGGAAAAATGTTTTCATCAAACACAACATCATGGGAAATATACACACGACCATCAGAGGGATTAAGGCACTTAAAACCTTTGTGAAGATTATTGTAACCAAGAAAAACACACCTTTTGGATCTAAATTCGAGCTTACTAGAATTATATGGCCTGAGATTGGGCCAGACGGCGCAGCCAAAAATTCTAAGGAAGGTATAATCTGGAATTTTACCAAATAAACTCTCATAAGGTGTTTGGTTATCAATAACTCTCGATGGAAGTCTGTTGATGAGAAACACTGCCGTGAGAAAAGCCTCATCCCAAAATTTGAGAGGCATGGATGCATGTGCAAGAAGGGATAGACCCATTTCAACTATGTGTCGATGTTTTCTTTCTGCAGAGCCATTTTGTTGGTGGGCATGGGGACAGGAAACCAAATGGGAAATCCTGATGCGTGAGAAAAAAGAGTTCAAGGTCTTGTACTCTCCACCCCAGTCGGATTGGACAGCACGAATTTTACAGTTGAATTGACGTTCAACCATACACTGGAAATCAGTAAAGCAGCGAAAAACATCTGATTTATGACGCAATAAATAGATCCAAGTGTACTTGCTATAATCATCGATAAAGCTTACATAATAATCATGCCGGCCGACTGACTTGGGTGCCGGCCCCCATACATCTGTGAAAACAAGCTCAAATGGACTCGATGACACACTAGTAGATTTAGGATAGGGTAATTGGTGGCTCTTGCCACGTTGACATGCATCACACACTGAATTATTCTCATGACTACGAACAAAGGGAAGCTGATGTTGACTAAGGACTCGATGGACGACAGGTGCAGCAGCGTGCCCTAGGCGATAATGCCACACAGATGTGGTCGGCTTGACTGCACTGAGCACCGATTTATTTTGTGGTAGCTTCAACGGATAGAGGCCGCCCTCACATGGGCCTTTGAGGAGCGTCCTCTTCGTTCCCTGTTGCTTGACAAAAAATTGGTTGGGATGAAACTCAATGAAAGCATTATTATCTCGCGCAAGACGATTGACAGAAACAAGACTCTTATTGGCATGAGGAACATGAAGGACATTGTTTAGATGAAGTTTACTATTTTGGGAATGCAAAGTAGTGTGTCCAACATGAGTAATTCCCATACCTGCTCCACTCGCCGTGTGGACTTGGTCGTTGCCGAAGTACTTGTCGCGGAGCGTGAGTTTCTCCAGTTCACCAGTGACATGATCCGTCGCACCCGAATCCATGTACCAGTTTGTATCTACTCCATAGGAGTTAGTTGTAGCAGCCGATGCGCTCTTCTGTGGTGGCCCGGTGAAGTTAGGGTCGAAGCATTTGAAGCAACGTACGACGGTGTGGCCCTCCTTGCCACACAGCTGGCAGAAGACGCCGGAGAGGAAGTTGCTGCCGCTGGGGCGACCGCCGCCACCACGGCCATTCTTTCCTCCGCGAGTGAACCCGCCACGATTCCCGCGGCCGCCATTGCCACGGGATTGGTTGCCACCGCGGCCACCCTTGGCCGCCAGATTTGCCGACGGCGCTGTCGCGCGGCGCATCATCTCCATCCTTTGTCTCGAAGCTCACTAGCTGGGTATACAACTCCCCAAGTGAGATCGGTTCGACGCGTGAAGCCACCGCCGAGACCACCGAGTCATATTCGATGTCGAGACCGCTGAGAATATAGGAGACAAGCTCCTCATCCTCCATCTTCTTCCCTGCTGATGCCATCTCGTCAGCTAGAGATTTCACCTTTTGAAAGTACTCATTGATTGACAATGAGCCCTTGGTGACCGCCGTCAGCGCCATTATTGTACTGATGATGCGTGCTCGAGATTGAGACGCAAACATATCTTCAATCACCATCCACACCTCTCGTGCAGATGTCACGGTTGTCGGGATCCGAGGGGAGATCTCCTTCCCAAGGGATCCAAGCAGAAAGCATAGGACAGATTGGTCCTTGGCAAACCACGAGTCAAACTCATGGTTCGGCTTCTGCTCCTCCTTGCTGTCGTCGTCCCACTCCTTCTTCAGATAGCGCGCCGGCGGCGCTGCATCGGCTTCGATGAAGGATGCTACTTGAGCACCGCGGAGAGCAGACATGACCTGGAGCTTCCAGATCGGGTAGTTGTTCCGAGCAAGTTTCTCGGTTACGGCATAGGCAAAGGAGGGGGTGGCTGCGGCGTTGGAAGACGAGGCGAGGTGGGGAAAAGCCATGATGTTCTCCGTGAGGACTTTTAGGCTCTGATTACCATGTAAAGATTAATGAACCGTGATGCAAACCCTGGCATCCGGTCTTTGTATATATATGCCTCATAGGCTTGTACAACAAGATACAAGATATGTTACAATAGATTGATTACACGGGTAACAACCTGGGCTTGAGCTCGACTCCAAGCCAATGGTGAGATACACGTAACAACCATGATCTCCCCCAACTAACTCTATCTTCTAACAGCGCGTGCATATAATCTACTATAAATAGAAGAAACTCACTATCAGATTTCTCTATATTTTTATGAAGCCACGTCGTCGAAAGGCCCCACAACCACCTGTCATTTTGTAGGCACTCTCGAGTTCTCTGTTTGTGCTACAGGAAATGAACAGCCGTCGGTTTTTCATCAGTTATCTGCATGCAACAAGGCACCATGGGCATGCAGCAAGCTAAGCATTTAGTAGTGGCGTTAGATGCATCATTGTCAAGCAATAAGGAGGAAAACGTTTGCAACTCTCGAAAGTTCAGAACCAGTCCCCACCAGGGACACTAGCAGGCCCATGTCCCTTGGCCTGTAGGAACGGAGCCCACTACCCATGCACTGTTTTGCCTTCTCCATTTATGCAACAGTTGATATATATACACCCGTACACCACGGTCACAGATGCACGCACTCTTTTTCTATGCGCTATTGGCCTCCCGGTACAAAGATACCACCAATGACAATTCATTTTCTATGGAGGTAATGTCCGATGTGCTATTCCCTAACTGTGGTTTCTTATGCCCAAACATTTTAACCATTATTTTGGTATAGCCTCCTCTAATTAACTTCTTTTATAGCCCACTTGCTCCATTTTATATGTTACGTAGACCTATATAGATATGAATCCTAATCCATGTAGATCTCTCCAATGATTCTAAGTTGAATAGAAGTTCTAATATTATTATTTTTTATTTTATCTTTTCTATCTATCCCTAATAATAAAGAGGCAAAATTTCTCTCTACCTATTTTTTTTGTCTAGTCCTCCCTAACTAACTCCGTGGATGTGGAGTCTGATTCAACTAATACTCCCATGTTCTAAACTAGACGATGAGTTCCAATCCCAAATAAACTGAATATGAATCCAAATCCTAATCAAATAGAATAAAGCTAATAAAAATCAAAATTAGATAAATATTAACCTACCGTAGAGACCAACAAGAGGACTAGAACGGCAGCAAAATCCTTGTCGGCCATAATTTTTGTCAGATTCTTTTTCTATATTCTTTTTATTCATCACAAACATAAGTTCAACTAAATATAGAAACATGTACATAAATATTATCAATAAAATAAAAAATAAAAGAATGTCGAGACCTGTGCGTCAAGAAGAAGGGTCGAGTCCTTGTCAGTCATGCATTTTTTTCCTATTTCAGAGTTGAGTCCTTCTCGATCACGTATTTTTTTCCACTTTCCTTTTCCTCTTCGGATTTTTTATTCTATTTCTTTCTCTCCTTTTCTCCAGTTTTGGTTACGTTCAGTTATGTTTTCTTTTTCTATGCTATTTTTTCACATCACATTCAACTAAATGTTTTCCATTTTGTAATTTTTGCTTTTCACGTTCAACTAAGTGTGAATGTTAAAATAGAAACAAGTATATAAATAATAAAGAAAAATAAATAATAAAAACAACTTAATATATAGGCTTCAAACTCTTGAGCTTCGCTAAGAAATATAGTACCATCAAATTATTAATGTTGATCAAAAGAACTCATCATGTTATTATATCCTGATTCAGTTGATAGTCAAGCTGTATCACTAATCAAACCATAAAATTAGATCTTGAGTAGTTTGTTATCTAGTCTAATAGTATAAATAAATGCGCATCGTCATATACTTATGCAACAGTGTAATCCCCTACAATGCAACGACGTGGGAAAACAAGAGTGTCCTTCTATTATAACCATCAGATAACTAACTCCACACTATGTACCAAACACATGGGTATTATGAAACCTACACTCATGATATATCTATAAGCAATTTTTTTGTGTTTAGCATGAGGAAATAAATCTGTCATAACTGTATTTTAATTTGAATAAAACTTTGTCATATTATTGTCAACATTTGCTTATTCTAAATCTAGTCACAAAATAAATTATGGCTTTAAAAGAAAATATACATAGTTATGTAGCATTTTTTTTTTTCGTTGCAACGTGTGTTTAAAAAGAGAAACATTTCTTCAAAACCGTGTAACTGTTAGGCCTGCTCAGCTTCTCTCATTGTTTAGTGACCATGGTGGACCGAGCCTCGAGTTTGCTATTGGGCTATCCTGGCTCCACCAACGCAAGGAAGGCCGGCGCGGCCTGTAACAGCAAACAAAGATGGGCCCATGAACAAGCGTCAGCCCATCCAACCCTCAGGAAAACACAACGAAGGGCCCACTTGCAGCCTCAGCCCCTTGGCTCTCTCCGCTCGCCCGGCAGCAGGTCCGTCCCTCGCCGGCGGCACGCGACTCCGGATCCCCCAATTCGGACAGCCACCTGCTCCGCGAGCGATGGCCGGCCGCCGCGAAGGCGAGCGCCAGGCGAGTCCGTGGCCATCAGGGACGCCTGCGGTGGAGGCGGACTCGGGCGCCTTCCCCTCCGCCATCATCCTCTTCGCCCTCGTCGGCGCCACCGCCACCACCGCCGCCGTAAGAGCCTGCTGCTCTGCTCTGCTGTCCGTGCCCCGCTCCTCCCTTTCCTAGATCCCTCGCCCCGGCAGCCCTGAGGCATCGGGATGCGTGAATCCGATGCCTTCTCTCTGCTGGTGGAGTTCCGTGTGAGATGATGCATTTGCTTGCAGGTCGGACAACTGCGCCGGACGGTCAGCTGGCTTTACACCCAGGTACAAAATTTTTACAGAACCGTCATTTTAGCTTTTGCGTTTTGGAGCAGCATTGCCTTGAAGGTGAGTTTAGGGAAGATCGGTGAAACCTTTTTCCTGCATTTGATTGAAGCTTAGTAGGTCGGAACCGTATGTGTTCTGGGAAGACATACCTCGTCGTCGACCAAAGCAGCGTGGTGAAGCCTGGGAACGTCTTCACCAGAGGATGCGTGAAAAGGCCGAGGATCAGAGGGAAAGAGTGGTCAGTGCCCTGCTCGCATACAAGATATGACAAATGCATTTAAACATTTGCAAATTGAAAGTGATTCCATTAGCCTACTCACTCTAAAGCCCTTAGACTTGTTGTTATTATTGAGTTACTTCTTAGATACTAGAGATGAACATGAACTTCTGGAAAAAAAATACCAATTTGTATGCATTATTGACTTGGTAAAATGTTAGTATGAAGCAGCCAACGTACATGGTAGCAAGCAATATTTCCTCAGCTTTTATTTTCTCCCTTGAGAACTCTAAAAGGCCGTACCCAGTGCAGAGAGCTCCCGCTCTGTGCGGGGTCTGGGGAAGGGTGTCAGCGCCAAGCCTTACCCACACACTGTGCAATGTGCGGAGGCTGGGGCTCGAACCCGGGACCTTCCGGTCACAGGCGGTAAGACTCTACCGCTTGCACCAGGCCCGGCCTTCTCCCTTGAGAACTCTAAGCAAAAGAAAACTTTGATATTTGACAATGTAATAAAGAACCATCTCACAAGTTGGTGTCTCTATGTTAGTCACATTTCATTCATTTTGTTTGCATGCTGATCTGTTTCAACTAATCCTGAGCCAACAGTAGTGATTTCTGTAGGAACGCATACGGCGCATGCAAGATGTATTTGAAAAGGAGAGATGTAAATGTCGGGATTATCGAACTTGGGAAAGCCATAATCCCAACTATTTCAGCATCATCAAAGAGATGACTGGTACTGGAATGCAGAAAAGTTTTATGCGAATCAAAGGACAAATTTCAGAGCGATGCCCAGGGAAGCCATGAGTTACACCATGTCACATCACTATTCTGTTTTGGGCCTTGACAGGTATGTACTAACAGTCTTTCATGACAATGAACATTCCGATATATTTGCCACCTGTATGTGATGATGGCCTAATTTGTTGTGAAACACTGTCATTCTTGGTCCCGTTATCTACATGTTCTACCTGTAGCAGTCAATATTAGCAAAGAAGCATTGTCACACCACTTACCTTTGAATGTATATTAACAAAAAATTTCTCGCCTGCACCTGATTAAAAAAAAAGATATTACCCTGCTTTGTAGAGAGAAGAACCAGCTGCTTTAGTCTTTCACACACTTTGCATTTATGTTACCCTGAAATTGATGCTAACATGTTCGACTGCCTGTAGTAACTGATGTCATCATAATTGCCTGTAACCAAAGTTTTCCTTTCCATTCCCCAGGTCAAGGTCAGAGCCATTTTCAGATGCTGAAATCAAGGTGTGCCTTCTACCTGTTTATTTTGTGTCTACTGAATATTTTTCTACTGATGAAAGGAGTGCAATGTGCTTTGTTCAATTCTGTACAACCTACAGTCAAGTTTTATGTTGAACAGTTCAAAATATAAAAGCAGACTAATGTTTAAGCATTTGAAATTTTGTACTGAACTTCTAAGAAACTCTCTGCAATCCTAAAATGGTAACAATGAGCGAAAGGAGGGAGGGGAGATGTTCTATTAATTAAATATATTGTATTTGAAAATTGAGATTTGCCTATAAGCATTCTCTGATGTAGTAGAATAAACATATGTTTACTCTGTAGTCTGTACCAAGAGTAGATAAGTCATGTAAGCAAGGTATGGTTGCACAAAGAGACATTCCCCTTCAAGTTTTCAATCATTTCCTGTAGTGCCCAAGTCTTTAAATTTCAGTGTTCATTAGTGAACTGCGAATTAGGCTTGTATGTATTCTTCGTTATTTTCTTTCATGTCAGATGGCTTTAGCTTTCAGGCAATTGTCTGTACAGCTTGCTTACTTGCTTATCATTTCATTACAGAATGCTTTCAGGAGAAAAGCAATGGAGTACCATCCAGACCAAAACCAAAATAATAAACGTAAATACAGTTTCCTTGTCTCTCCTCTGCACCTTACATAAGACTAATATGCCCATTGTGTATATATGTGCTCAGAAGCTTCCTTTTTTGACTATTGCAGAGGTTGCTGAGGCAAAATTCAAAGAGGTTATGGATTCTTATGAAGCAATAAAACTAGAACGACGAAACAGAAGTTGCTGAATGTGCTCATGATTTTCGTGTGGATGGAGGGACTGTTGTATATACAGTGTTTGATGTGGGACAAACTAGATCTAAGCTATACACTATAAGCTCGAAGATGCCAATGCAGACACTGTTGCCTTCGATAACCCACTGTTTTCTTCTTTGATAACCCTTGATAAAACTACATAGAGCAGAGTAGTTCCTGCTGGCAGAAGACAGAACTTCAGTGTGACGCAATTAGTTTCCTGACATTTTTTTTATGTATTCATGTTATGGCTTATGGTAGCAAACTCGTACATCAATAAGATTATACTTGTGCATTTGTGCATGTTACAGTTTACACGCACTATTTGTCTCTACTGCCATGCTACAGCTGATTTGGGTTTGGCTGTTTGACTTTGATCAGCCTGGCAAGGAATGGATTCCAGAGTTCATGTTCAGTCCAGAGTAAATCTTCTCTGTTGAAAAACAAAAAACAAGAGTTGGTTTAGGAAGATAATGAATTCAGATGGGGGAAAGAAAGCAGGTCAATGCAGCCATTGTTTTTTAGTTCTATTATGGGCAGATAGAGATGTACTTAGATGAATGAATACGATGGGAACTGGGAAGTGCCATGAAGAAAAAAACTAGGAAAAGGGCTTCTACTGAATACTGCTTGTACATGGGCAGGAGCCATGAAAACTCCATCTCCTCAGGGTTCTGATGTTGTTCCCATATGGGCAGAAAACATAAAGTAGGGTTCTGCTGCCATCCATATAGATGCCTACTGTTCGTGAGACATCCAACTGAGAGGCTGTAGTCACACTGTTTGTCTAAGGGGATCCAGGTACCCTTATCCCCCCAGGGGAAGTAGTGAATTAGGAATTTAGAACAACTTATTAATTTTTTTCACAAGATAAAAATAAATCATACTATCTTATTGATCAAAGCAAAGCATACATAGGCACAATGCCATCTTATCGTTACTAAATTGTTCCCACTAGACGACTAGGAAAAATATAAACATACATTGGTAATAATAGCTATTGTTCTTTTAAAATACACATCTGTAACATTACAAAAAATAACCTAAAGTAACCCTGGACCAGTGTGACCCAACTTTGACATTAGCTTAGGTTGCTTCTCTCTCTCTTCTTGCATTGAATTAACTAGCTTGTAATATGAATGAACCATAAGATATAGGAGCAGGTAATCAATAAAAAATGATCTCACTTCCCTTTTGCACTTCCTGGTGATTAACGTCCTGATTCTAGATTCCTGGCAGCTTTCTTCTCGATGCTTAAAATTCCAGTGTTGACAACCTCCGAGCTTGCCAAGGATGACTCTCCAAGCAACAACTCCATCTCCTCAGGGTTCTGCTGTTGTTCCCATGGATGTTGCATCACCTTCCTCAACCTATCAAGCCTCTCGGAGACTTCCCTCATCGACGGCCTATTGGCACCAGATATCTCCAAGCATTGCTTTGCTAACTCTGCAATCTCTTCCAGAAACTCCATGCCCTCGTCGTTCATGATCTGATCATCCAATATGTCCTCTAGTCTTCCCTCCTTTGTCACAGAAATAAACCTCAATGCAAGGCTCTTCTCATCTTCAGGCGCATCAAGATTGAAGGGCTTCTTGCGTGTGAGCAGCTCCAGGAGAACAACCCCAAAGCTGTAGACATCGCTCTTGTCCGTCAAATGGCATGTCTGCATGTACTCCGGATCAAGGTACCCACAAGTTCCTTGAACAAGTGTGACGAACTGCGACTCATCAGTTGGTGCTAGGATCAGTGGCGGAGGACAGAAAAAATTCTAGGTATGGCGAAATAGAAAACATAGATATGTGCAAAATAAAACATTTATAATTTAACACCGGTTTCTCTTTACTTTTGAATCTATCAAGGGCTTGATTAATTTCACAGGTCCACAGATAATAAACCAAACTGAACAAAAAATTTAAAGCAAAATAAACAAACAACAATTTAAAAGACCAAATAGTCGGTGATTTTTAAAGAACAATAATTTACTTGATCACTCATGCTGATGGGATGATTATTACGTGATGCAGAGCTGCCGCCTAGCATGCACCATGATTTTCTGGTCGCTGATCTGGTTTGCTGCAACGCAGACTGCAGTGCCACCAGCCGGACATGGCGTCGTCTTGCCTGCTTGTTTTCCAAGTTGCCGCCGCCGGAGCCTAGGGCTTAGGGTCGCAGTTGGGAGGAGGAAGTACGGGACGACCGAGACGGGATCACAAGAAGTCGCCTAGTCAGCTAGCTAGTCAGGAACTCAAAGCGTCTTTGCGGCCCGAGAATATGCTTTCGCTGCCTACACACGTGACACAGCCCACAGCCCCACACGGATGTGCCAGCCCAAACAACAAAGGCCCAAAATACCGGTTCGCAGACCAGCTATCCCAGTTTCTTCCTCCCGTCGTTGTTCAGAGCTTTGTGTTTTTCATCTATGGCGCATTAGCGGAAGGAGCAACTGGGCAGCGATTTAGGGAAGGGGATTCACAGGGAATCAAGGTATGGCAGCCGCCATACCTTGCCCTACCGAGTCCTCCGCCCTGGCTAGGATGGAAGCACCGAAGTCCGATACTTTCGCGGTGTAGTCGCAATCGATGAGGATGTTGGAAGACTTGACATCTCCATGGAGGATTGGTGGGGATGCCCAGGAGTGGAGGTAGGCAAGCGCCTCAGCAGACTGATGCGCGATCTGTATGCGAGTTGGTAAGGAGATCTGCCTGCCATGGTTGCCATGGATGAGTTGGAACAATGTGCCATTAGGGATGAACTCGTATACCAGCATCGGGACCTGCACTTCGAGGCAGCAGCCGAGTAGCTTAACGATGTTCCTGTGGTTGATTTGAGACAGGATTAGCATTTCCTTGCCGAATTCTTTCTTGTGCTGCTCGTCGATGGACATACATCTCTTTACAGCTACTTCGACATTGCCTTTCAGAAGCCCCTTGTACACAGTTCCATGTCCTCCCTGACCCAGAACTCGTTTCTCGTCGAACTTGTCGGTGGCTTCTTGCAATTCTGCTTCTGAGAATATTTTGAAAGCAATACTACTACCTTGTTGTGATTTTATCTCCTCAAACAACAGCATACCTCCGTGCTGTTGGAAGTATCTCTGTTTGATGTGCTGTAGCTTTCTCCTTTGTAGGATCAAGTATGCACAGGTCATGGTAACGACGAGGACGACTAGTCCAACACTTGCGCCTACGACTGGTATCACCCAAGAAGAGGATTTCTGATTTGTCATGCACCTGTCATTCACCATCGTTTTTCCCGGTGGACATGAACATGTGTAGCCCCCCTGTGTATTTTGGCAAGTCGTTGCCCCTCTGGCCGTGCAATTATTCATATTATCATGAAGGCATTCATCGATATCTGAAAGGAAATTATAACAGCATTTCATACATCATACACAGCTTAATTAGAATCATCGCATCGAATTTTCATTATAATTTCTCTAGAGAGCAGAATATATGAACCTGTGCATCCTTCGCTGATCTAGGGATTGCCTTGGTACCCGTCCCGGCACTTGCAGCGGTAGCCTGGTCCGTTGGTGGTGTTGACGCATTCGCTCATGTTGCCAGCACATGCATATGAACTAAGGTTCAATTTTGCATGCTCACATGTGTCGACTGTAATCCTCCAGTCCATTACGACTGGCACCGTGCCGTTGTTTGCGTACCAGAACGATGAGGACGACCTATATGTTGTGCTATAGCTGAAGGCCTTCTTTTCCATCACTATAATGTAGCCGCAGCCTGAAGTGATGTTGTTTTCATTGAAGTAAGCTTCAAAATACCCTAGGTTATTTGGGACATCCACTTCACAGCACCCAGCGCTAGCTGAGCACGAACCGTTTCTTGCTATGTCGTCATTACCATAACACGTGGTGTAGCAACCTGTGATATACTGCACAAACAAAAAAAGATGCACAAAAAAGGTGTGTTATTAGCCCTCGTACTAGTGTTCCGTGATACTGATGTCAGCATGTAATTGCAGACTGCATTCCTCTTTCTTTTCATTAGCGGCTTGTTTTTTTAGCATGGACCACCTTTAGTATCTTAGGGGTACGTAAGTAAATTTTATTGAGGACAGTCTGTCCTAAAAATCTGAATCATCAAGTATTTTTTTTTGCGAATTAATCAAAAGTATTTTGGGACAAAGGGAGTAATTCTCATTAGATGCAATGCAATAGAAAAAGAGATAAAATTTAAAAATTCTCACAAAATAAGAAAAAATTTATTATCAATTAAGTAGACTCTAATCACTACTGATAATAATAGCCATTGAATCTAGTATGGTTTTTGAAAAGTTACCCGCATCTATCATTATGAAAACAATATAAAGTAACTCCCTCAATTTTTGTCTCAATTAACCACCTTTGCTAGAATAAGAGATAACGTGAAGCAATGCCTTGATTTAAAATCTAAATTAGTCACTGCCATTTTGATAAATAATCTAAGCCAACGTTCACCTCATATCTCGTGTCTTTAAGAAGTTGAATACAATGTCTCTCCTTTGTCTCCACTCTATTTTTATTCTTTAACAATTCCTACAATAACTGTCTAAACATAGGCCTGAGCATTTTGTGGGGATATGGGGTCGGGGTCAGGCCAAAAAGGCCTAGATTTTTTTTTATACAATACACTACTGCATAAACAATAAACAATTTCTAAAGACATTCATTTTTTCCTAGAGGTGATTAGATCAAGAATCACTTTTAGACATGCATCCAAGGGAACTAGCCCTTAGTCAGTAGTGCCCTTGTTAGTTTCTGGAGTTGGAATACAGATAGTATTGATTGAACTTGAAAAATATGTGTTTTATAATTAATGGCATATTTCTTAAACTCATACAGGCGCCTCCACCTAGCTAGTGTCAATTAATCAAAGAGCTAAATTAAAGTATTAAGTTTTTTACAGACATTTTTTTGAATCCTAAAACACCAAATTTTCTAAGACGGACGGAGGGTGTATAAATAAATGAAATGAAACGTGTGAATGGCTTACTGGTTCACTCTTCATGTATGCGAGCGTGTTGCAGCCGATGACATAGATGCTGTTGTCCTCATACGAGAACCTGAAGGGTGTGCCCGTGAATTGATACCACCACGGCGACTCCGTCGTCTCGTTCGCTCTATGATCATAGCATCGCCAGGAGATGTTCATCCTCATCCAAGCCTTGGCGTCGGGCACGGAGATGTTGGTCACCTCGAACGGCCCCATGAAAGGCCTGTCGGTGCCGTTGACATGAGTGCAGTTGACGTTGAAGCCGGTGTGGATGGCGCAGTACTGATGATCGCCGCCGACGATGCCGAACGGGTAGGGGATGTCGACGTCGCCGCACCTCGATTGGCAGCCTGCGGGCTGGTGCGGCGGCGGGACGTCGGCGGCGGCTAGCACCCAGACGGTAGGGATGCAGAGGAGGAGAGGACGAACGGAGAGAAGAAGACTTGATCTTGGGTATCTGTACTTCGCCATCAGCTCTAGCCTCTAGGGTAGCTAGCTTTGTGTGGGTGAACTGGTGGTCGCTATGTGCTGTTGCCATGCGTGTTAGCCCTATATATATAAAAATATGTACTCCCTCCCTTTCAAATCGCTAGATGTTTTAATTAACATTTTAGATACATAAGTTTTATTATGTATTTAAATTTATATTATAATCAAGATACATAGTAACAGTATCTAACAAAGCTAAAAATGTTTTATAATTTAGAATGGGTAGAGTAATATAATAAACAACTCGAGCATATATCTAATATAGTTTCGACAGTATCAAAAGTACAATTAGTAAAATGGATGAGTTCTTGTTGCTGAAAAAGTAAGAACCATATTTGTTTGTTTTCTCCAACTAATTCTTATAATATCTCGTTCCAAAAGGATAGAAGACAATTTTGCATAAGAAATATCACACTATTACTCACTTTTATTTTATCTTTTCTTTCTTTTCTGTACATTTGCATTGAGAACTATGTCATTTCTCTTTATTCTTACACGCGTCCTTTTACCTCTAGATTGGCCTATTCATCAACTTGTTTGCTTATCTTTTTTATGATTGGATTGATTTTTTTCAAGTGCAGAAAGATCAAAAGTTAAGATAACGAGTTATTAGAGAGGCTTTTTTATTGCGCAAAAAAAATTAAGGTTGGGTATGAGGTCTGAAACTCCGAGATGCTGTTACGGCCGTAGGGAATACACAAGCATAGGTGACATCAGAAAGGGGAAAGGGGTGATACATTAGAAAAGAATGGGCCAGGTCAACTGCTATATAAGAGCAAGGCTAAAAAATATAGCCAACTAATAGTCATATGGATCTTTAGATAATCTTCAATAGTTTTCGAAAAAATAATTGATATATAAATCAATGAGTTTTCCAAGTGGCTAAAAAAACGTTGAGAGTATATTCATTGGGTCCCTCCAACAATTTACAAAAAAGCTCGGTCCAAAAATATAAAAGATAACTGTTTGACACCTATATTTGTATATTCGTGTGTGTGTGTGTGTGTATATACATACAAATATATATATATATATATATATATATAACTTTTCACACATATCTAGATATGACTTGCTTTGTAGTTGGAATTTTGGAAGTGTGTTTTTTTCATTATGGCTCAAAACTTTGTTTTTGAGATTCCCTAGATTGCTTCTCTCTTGTTTGTAATAAGGAACGATTAACAGCGAAGCGGTAGGGTGGATGGGCTACGACGGCGATGGCGAGAGGGACAGGCGGCGTGGTGGTGCAGCGGCGACTCCCGGAGGCCGGGTGGAGGCGGCGTGGGGGCGGGGCAGCGGCGACATCGAGCCGCTGGCATGGGGAATGGCGGCTGGCTGCGCAGCCCGCCCCTGCGGTGCACGCCCCTCCCGTCTCTAGGGCAGGCCGTGGGGCCCACTAGGTGGCAGCGCCCTGAGGCTGGCGTGGAGGCGGTGTGGGGGCGGGCGGCGGCGGCGCCCGGGGCCCCTTCTACGGTGCGTGCCCTCTTCCCTGTCTCTAGGGCAGGCCGTGGGGCCCACCGGGGTGGCGGCACCCCCCTCACAGGCCCTTCCCGACCCGTTGTCGTCGTCGGCAGTCACCGCCCACGTTGGGCGTGTGAGTAACTCCCCTTCTCTGCGGCGCGTTCTCGTGCCGAAATGCGAGGCAGTCGTCGATGCCGTCAGGTGGTGTCGTCGCACGCGGTGGAAGTGCCTCGATGAGACCAACCAAGTGCCCCACAAGCGAATCGGCGAGGATGATGTTGGCCCTGGTTCCGAGAGGATTGAACTCGAAGTAGTAATGTAAGGTGCCGATGTAGCCATGGAGAAAGAAACCATTGTTCCCATGACCCCAGGATATGCCAGCGGTCCTGAATGCCATGTTGATGAGTGGACGCGGGATTGAAACTGGCATCTCAAAGTGAGACATCAGCTTCGGTGGGGCAATGAAGTTACAGACGTGGTTGTCGATGTCGGGGCTGATGGAGAGCTGTAGGCGTCGCCATATAGTCTTGGCATAGCGTGTCGGTGGAGATGTCGTCAGGTCAAGCATCGAACCAAAGACAAATGCAATCAAAGGCAGCCGGAGATAGTCGATGTGTAGTCGTCCCTGCGATGAGGCCGATGTTGATGTCGTCAATGCGGGCAAGGAGGCAGCCCGCTTTGTCAATGAAGACAACCACCACACCTTTGATGGCCTGGTGAAGCAACCAATGGCGATCCTCAAGGACATGCGTGGGCATCCTTGTGAGCTTTCCTTCCTCTGATGGGGGCCCTAGGCGCCCAACGCCAACGACTCCATTTTGGTAGATCCTCCGCGGCAAAGAACCTGCAGCAGGTCAGATAGCAGGGGCAATCCAGCTGGCAGGTAGAAGCATCCATCGAAGAAATCGAGTCCCTAATCCATGGACCAGGCTCTGGCAGCCCAACCCTCCATGATCGTCATAGCAATGACGCGAAGCTCGCTGTCTTCTTGAACAGCCTTGCGCATCAAAGTGAAGACGTTGTCGTTGAGACCACCAATGTTGTCGAGAGCATTCGGCAGCCATGCACGCTGGGACCAATTTATCATAATCAGCGAAGGATGCATAGTCGAGGACCAAGCAGTGCGTACCATGAAACCTAGTGCTACGATCGGACGAGGTGTAATTGACAGTTGACATCGAGGAGCTGCGCGCAGTATGTGGGGGCAACCATCACGAAAGTGGAGTAGCTCCATGGCGGTGAAGTCCCACGAGACACGTCCCAGGCTAGCTAGTAGCCATGGCATGCCAAGGATGATTTCGATGTTGTTGCCGAGGTCAAGTAGGAGCGTGTCGATGTAGAAGATATCGTCGTCGGTGAACAGCGGAACATGAAAGGAAGCACTATGACACTGTACCTCGTTCCCATTGCCGACGAGTATCGTTGTGTTGACCCCCACTTCATGGAGCCCGTTGGAGCAAGCAACATTGACGTTGATGATGTCGTGGCTGGAGCCTGATTCCACCAGGATCAGAACGCCCACTCCGCTGATTGTTCCATGGAGGTAGAATGGAGAGGTTCCTTGGACTCCCAAATCCATCTTGCCGATGATCATCCTGCAACTAGTGCCAATGGCGAGCACCAGTTCGGTTGACGGCTGTGGGGTTGATGACGGTGGTTGATGAAGCGTAGCGACCATTGACCGCAAGGTTACCACCCTTCTAGCCTCCATCAAGACCAGGAAGCATTGCTCGTACACTGTATCGAGAGACACTGCAGACCCCATCTTGCTAGCGTCAAGCAAGTCGTCGGTGATCGTCTCTGTCGCCGAAGTGAAGACATCGTGCTCCCGTTGCGGGAACTGTGGGTGCCATTGAAGTTGTTGAGCTCACTACAAGAAATCTGGGCTTCTATGACGACTGTCAGATGACAGACCACCTATCTGTCATAACCAGACATTGTTTATGACGACTGTTCACAGGATGACAACTGTCTATGACCAAACTCTGTCTTTGTCATAAATACCATCACAGTATACTTTGCATAGGCTTTAGATTACAGATCGGTGACAATAGTTGATTGTCATAAAAATATATAAGTATTCTTTAAAAAATATTATGTTATTCTATACTCTCTCCATCTCAAAAAATATCATTTTTTACTTTAAGACATTGTGTTTGATCATTCATCTTATTAAAAATTTTTATATAATTATCATCTATCTTTTTATGACTCATTTGCTGGCTGGAATGTTTGTGGTGTATGGAACATGTATTCTGAAACTTGCTTTTGTATGGGCTGGAATATTATTTATGGCTGAAATATATTTTGTTGAATGGGCTGGTTAATATAATTGAGTAATTGCTTATGTGGTTATTTATTGGGCCCTCCCCACAGTATCAGCTTGAATTGTAATGTTGTGATGTATTGAAAAAAGAAACGGCATTTTGTAGCTGGGCTAAAAGATGTGAATCAAAAAAAAAATGAAAAAAAAGCCCATGCTATTTGGCTTGAATATGAATTGCCATGTCACTCGCCATGTCATCTGTCATGTAACATATGCCATGTCACTATACACGTGGCACTATTTTGTTCAATATGTTGTGACAAGTTTAGTGTTGTCATACGTTAGTGACAAGTAAAATATTGTCACTGCATCAATGACGATGTCCTCTGGTGGTCACAGAAGCTGTTTAGTGACCCACCTTCTGTGACGATAGCTAGTTCATCACTGTAGGTAGACAGTGACAGGAAAAAGGCTGTTATCGTCATAATCTAACTGTCACAGAAGCCCAGACTTCTTGTAGTGGCTTGCTAGGACATCGTCGAACTTGGCGTAGATGTTGGTGGTGAACTCGGCGAAGAGCTTGCTGAATTCGGTGACGTCGGCCATGGCAATGGCGTGGAGATATCGATCTGGTCTCGCGATACTAGCTGTAACAGCGAAGCGGGTAGGGTTGATGGGCTACAATGGCGACGGCGAGAGGGACGGTGGCGTGGGGCGGCGGCCTGGCGGCGATGCCCGGAAGCTAGTGTGGAGGCGGCATGGGGACAAGGCGGCGGCGGCGCCGAGCGGCGGCGCACGGGGTGGCGGATTCTTTGTGCGGCCGCCCCCTTAAGTGCGCACCCCTTCGCTGCCCCTAGGGCAGGCTATGGGGGCCCGGGGGGTGGCGGCGGCCCTCTCATGGGCCCTTCCCGATCCGTTGTCGTTGTCGGCGATCACGCAAGACGTTGAGCGTGTGACAAACAGCCATATATATATTGTTGATGCAGAAGCTAGGATATTAATACATTCTCTTTTCTAAAAAATCTAATATATATATATATATATATATATATATATATATATGTGTGTAATAATATTTTTTTGTATTTATTATCTAAAAAACTAAAATAACTTAAATTTTGAACTAGAAAGAGTATATATCATGAAGTGTACAAATTGTAGACCCAACTATAAACAAGTAGAACTACTTAGGACTGGATTCGGCTAGCCTTCCTTCCGGGCACCATTCTCCTCATGCTGATAGCTAGCTATTCATCGTTTTGTTTTGAATTGCAAATCGTTGTTTTGAACTGCAAATCGTTCTTAATTGCATAGAAAAAGTTAATACTTCAAAAACACTGAACAATTTTCTACGATTTGGAATGCAAAGAATAGTTACTTTTGTATATGCAGCAAAGAAAGGAAGAAGTAGCTACCAACATGCATGCTGCGGGAGCGGACGACTTGGACTCGGTAAGTCTTTCCTGCTTGGCAACTCAGACGGCGCAACCCACGTCAGAGTGGTGTGGTTGTAGTTGTAGGTGGCCCCTTAACGACATACTTCCTCATCCGTCTTGAGAAGGAAAAATGTCACGAAAGTGCAGTTTAAATTTTCTCAACTTATATTAAGTTTGTACAAAATACATATAATATTTATATCTTCAAATAATTTTATTGTAAAAAGTATATTCAACGATCTAATGATACTAATTATATATTATAAATATTAATATTTTTTATATATAATTGGTCAAAGTTAAAAAAAATTGACTTCTCAAAAAATGAGAAAGACTTCTATTTTAGAAAAAAAAAAATTGACTTCTCTGTCATAGCCTCGTTGATTTCGATACTTGATCGGGGCCCGTCGCCGACACTGCACTTGAGCTTCACACGCGAGCAGTGACCAAGGGAAGACAAGTAATGGATGCTCGGATCCTCAAGATTAGCGATGGTCCAATGGCTACAGAATATAGATTACGTTATCTTTATAACAATGTAATATATATATATATATATATATATATATATATATATATATATATATATATATATATATATATATATATATATAGGGAAATTCCATCCTACTCCTAGGGAGTAGTTACTCCCATGTTAATATCTCTAGATTTAAAGTGTATATGACTAAATGAAGTGTATGTATACGAAGTATATAATCATACTAGACCATCTATGGTAGTATATATGTCAAGTATGCATGCATACATAGAGTATGTGGTTATACTTGTTTTATATACTACAAGTCAGTGGTATTTTCATAATATATTAAAAAGTATGGATTCCTTTAAAATTTTTTCACATAGGAAGATTTGAAGTATCTTAGTATGAGTATATAAACATACTCAAAATGATAAACAAGTATAAACACATACGCAATATGTTGTTTTGAAGATAGGGGGTCGTTTCAGTTGGTATCAGAGCCATACTTGACTGTAGGACGAGACCTTAGATTCCAAACACTAGTGAAGAAGCCAAAAATCCTGTTTGTTATAGGTGCTAGAAGTAAAGATAGTTGTTTCTCCCTCCTTCTTGAGTTCTGTTGCTTTCTGACCGCCCTGATATGAGGAAATGACCTTTATGAATCACTCCCCGCTTCTACCCACGCTAGATCGGTAGATGTGTGAGACTTGAAGGCATAGGAGTCACCTCAAGTCAACACTATGCATATAGGAGTTGTAATGCTGTCTGATTGCTTGGATCTTGTGTTGTTATGCTTTTCATGCTTCTTCTCGCCTCGAGTGTAGACTATACAGTTTATTTTGTATATGTGACTCCGAAAGCT
Organism: Chrysopogon serrulatus; assembly: GCA_015844335.1. NCBI lineage: Eukaryota > Viridiplantae > Streptophyta > Magnoliopsida > Poales > Poaceae > Chrysopogon > Chrysopogon serrulatus. Next base: position 85,693 of record JADLZL010003482.1, read on the forward strand.
TGGGTAACCTAGCCCTCTAAAACCTAAGCCAAACATATATTTGGAAATAGGAAGTCGAGTGCATCAAGTTTTTGTCAACATCTCTTCAAAATGGTTCTCTAGCCTTTCGAACCAAATTTCTTTTCCAAACTACCCCTTTACCTTCAAAAGCCCTTATTAAAAGGGAGCAACTTTATTTCAAAAAAGGAAAAGTTTCAAAAGGTTTTAGAAAGATTTCTCTTTTTGAAAGAAATTGGTTTTAATTCTTCGCTTCAAAGCCCGATTTGATTTCAAAAGTCGTCTTGAGATAGTTTGAAAATTGGTTTCCTCCTTTTTCAAAACGTGCTCCAAATTCACTTTCAAAAGCGAAAGTTTGTTTGCAATCAATAAAAAATTTTTTTTTTTCAAAGATCCTTTGGCTCGGTTTTTGTTTTAAAAGCTTTGATTTCACCTTGTGAGCCAAATTCCTCTTTTCGAAGCGACCATCTCTGATTTCAAATGTGTTTTATGACCAATTTTATGAAACAACATAGCTTCAAAAAAATTTTGTCCGCAAACTTTTCAAAAAAGTTACTTTTACAAATCAAAATGTGCTTTCAAAATTCGATTTTAAAAAGTGTTTCTCAAAAACCGAGCTCCTCTTATGAAAGCTTTATCTTCCGATTTGGAAAATGTTTCTAAAATCCTTTGGCAATTGCAAAACCCGCTATAAAAAAAAAAAACATGGTTTGGATCCCCACGTACTTGGTGACTTTTAAAAAATATATATATATATACCCTCTTTTATTTCAAAGAAATTGGTGCCTGTGTTTTTAAAAAGGATTTGGATCTTAAACCCCACTCTTCAAAAAAAAAATGTGTTAAAAAGAAAACCCTAAAAGTTTTGATTTGTTTCACAAAAATTAAAAGTCCTTTTTGTTAACCTTTTCAAATCTCTCTTTTGAAGGTTTGCTCGGCTTGGTAAAAATGAAAACTTTTGATTTACAAGTTTTTGAATCAAAATGGGATGCAACCAAATTCAAATTATTTTTGTTAGACCGAGGGTTGCAACCTTCTTCCTCTCAAAAGTTGCAAAATAAAAAGATTTAAGAATCTCTATTTTGCTTTCAAAATAGTTTACAAAGGCTTTCTCTTTAAAACCCTCCTCTCCCGTTAGTTTGAGATTTTGGGACATTGTTGGTAACTTACTTAGGGATGAGCCGCGATCTTGAGCTATGGTGCTCGCTACGAAACTTGGGGCCCCATGTGTGAGGCCTCCACATGGCATTTTGCCGGGCGTATGCGGTATCAAGGAAAGTGACCGTGGCTACCCTAATCGGCACCGCATACCACCCGAATCTCGAGCACTCCCCTCTTTTCCAAAAATCAATTACTTAAAAAATAAAATCCTTTGAAAAGAGTTTTGTCCCCACAAACTCGTTTTTATTTTCAAGATTATTTTGGATTTAGCAAGCCCTCCTTCTTGATGCTCCATCTTACTTTTACGAAAAGATTTCAAAATCCAAAGATTTTGCTATGAGCGAACCAGATTTTTGAAAAGATCTGTCCTTTGCAAAGGAACCAATTTTGAGAAATGTTTTTACGCTAAAAAAAAAAACTCCCCGATTTCAAAACCCCTACTTCGGCTTAAAGTTTCTAAATTTTGAACCAATTTGCAAAACGTCCTTTGAAAAGTTCATTTCTTACAAATAACTTCCCACCAAAGGATATATGGAAACCTATCTCCAAAAAGCCTTTTGAAATGTTTACAAAGCAGGAAATGATTTGATTTCAAATTTTCAAAAATGCATTTTCCCTTCAGCGGTGTTTCTTTGAAAAAGAATTTGAGAAAACCCGATTTCATAACTTCTTCGAAAGGTGATAAAAGATTTAGGGTTTCAATTCAATATCCGATTAAACTTTTAAAATTAACGATTTCGTTTGAATGAACTTTCTTCAAAGGTTTTGGTTTTTAAATAAAGGGCTATTTTCAAAGGCCATGACTTCATAAAAAAAAAACCCTCCATTCAAAACTCCCTTCCAAAAGTTCTTTTTTACAAAAGCTTGGTGCATTGATGCAAGTAGAACATCCGGTAAGAACCTTCAGCCCTAGACAACATTTGAATCTCGGGGACGAGATTCTCGTAAAGGGGGTAGTTCAGAACATCCCGGGTTTTACCAAACACCAAAAATCCGAACTTTTTAAAATTTTTCCTACAATGTGTGAATCATGTAGTTTCTAGGTCAAACGTGAAAGAGCTTGCTACCGAATCGTTGCATACATGTAGATTTGTTTGTAGGAGTTTGCCCGTGGTCTCGGCTTGGTGCGGGTTTGTTGTGTTTTGGAGTGCACACATCCGTAGCAAGTTTCCTCTTTTCAAATAACCCTCAAAATTCATTTTCGACTTCCCTTAAGTTCGTAGTCACACGGGGAAATTCCGTTTCCTTTTATCCCGGAATCCTTTAACTTCCCATCGTCCCAAACTCATGAAATCATGGGGAGAAATATTCCTTTTTCCTTCTCCCGAGTTCCTTTTTGAATTCTCCTAAATCCTCTTTTATATCCATCTAAAATCCTAGCAAGAAATAGGAAAATAAACAAAATGGAAGGGGAGGAACCTTTCTCTTCTCTCCTTGCCGGCCCGGCCCGCCCGCGCCACCTCCCTCCCCTCCAAGCCTGAAGCCCGCAAGCGCCACGGCCCAAGCCGAGCCCAGCGCTACCCATTCGCGGCCCACGAGCGCGCGAGGCCCGGCCGGCCACCACTACCTCCCCTCCCTTCCCGGCGGCCCGCCCGGCCACCCTACCGAGCCGCTCGCATACGCCGCCCACCGAGCGAGCCCGGCACCTTCCCTCCCTTTGTTTCCCTCACAGGCCGCCCGGGCCGCTCCGCCCCCGACGGCCCGCGGCGGCCCGTAGCCGCGCCCCGCCTCCAACCCTAGTAGCCGAGAGCTCCCAGCCTCCCGGCGAGCGCCGCCGCCGCCCGAGCTCCGCCTGCGCCCTCCCCGGCGCCGACCGGCGGATGCGCGCCATGTGTCGCGGGAATGCGGACGCCGAGGCATCGCCGTCCGTGCCCAACCCTAGCCGCGACCGCACCTACAAATACCCCCCGCCGCCCCTTCCTCTTCTTTCCCGGCCGACAGCGCCCGCTCTCTTCCCTTCCCCCTGCTCGCCGCTTCTTCCTCCTACCCCCGCGCCACCGCTTCCCCCTCGCACCACCGGGTGCTCCCTAGCCGCGCGCCGTCTCGATCGGCCCGGCGCTACACCACATCGGCCGGACAGCGGCGTCGCGCGGCCAGCGCTGCCCCTACGCCCATGCAGTCCGGCGCCCAAGCGCCCTGCGTTGCCGTTTCGCGCAGTCCTGCCTTCGAAGCTGCCGACGCCGTGCCGACCCGCGCGCCACGCGCCGCGCCGGGCAGCTCCACCAAGCCGCGGCCGGCGGGACCCACATTGACGCCGCGTCGGGCCGCGCGGCGGCGGCGCCAGCGCACCCCAACCCGGTGCGCGTGGTCGCCGCCGACAGGCTGCCCGTCGTTCTCTTCTCTGCCCACATCGAGCCGCCGACGCCGAGCACCACCACCGCTCATGCGGCTCGCCCCGCCGCCGCCTACGCCCGCGCGCGGCGCCCGTCGTCGAAGCGCGCGCCTGGCCGCGGTGGCGTCGTGCTCCACCTCGGTCGCCGCATCAGCGTCCCGACCGAGCCCGGGCCGTCTGGGGCCGTTCCACCGCGCGCGTCGCCCGTTACGGGCGTGCGCTTGCGCCCGCCCGTGCTTCTTATTTGCTCGGCGCCGTCGCCGCCCAGCGCCACCGCCCGGTCTCCACCCTTCTCCGGTAGCGTGGCGGCGAGTACCTCGGCGCGCCTGCCGGCCTCCACCGCGCTACGCCAGCGCCTCTGCCGCGGCAGCGCCCGTCGCCCGAAGCAGCGCCCCTAACGCCCGCCCGGCGCCGTTCCCACGCCTCGGCACCCACGGCGTCGTCGCGGACCACGTCGCTAGCCGCCGCTTCGGCCGCTCGACCTGCGGAACCGGCGTCTGCGGCGCACCTCCACCTCGCGCTTTGGCCCAGCGCCCGGTAACTGCGGTGCACCGGGCGTCTGCGGTGCCAACCTGCTTCATCTGGCGCCACCCACGGCGACCACTCCTTCCCCAACACGACCTGTGCGCCCGGTGAGCCTCACGGAACCAAAGACCCCACCTTTCACTCTTCCCGTTGGCGTTTGGACTGAGATCGGCCGCCGTGTCCGCTGTTCCCACTGTCGCGGGGAAGCTACGGCCTTGTTACGCCACCTGTTGGAGCTCCGCCACCCTCCGGCCACGCCCAGCCAGCTTCCAGCCCCTGCCGGCCGGTCGTAGCCACTCCCGGCCAGGCCGCAGCCACTCCTGGCCACCCACAGCTAGCCGCGCCCCGCTCCCAGCTGGCCGCAGCTGGCTGCACCTGGCCAGAGGAGGCTGCAGCCAGCCAGCAGCTGGCCAGAGCTGGCCTCGGCAGGCTACAGCTGGCCGCAGCCTTCCCGCCACCTCCGGCACCTTCTCCGATGAAGCCCAGCCGATCCTCTACCCAAAGGTCGAACCCTTGCTTCGCCGACGCCGTTCCGACGTCGACAAAGATCTCTCTTTCTTTACTCATGCATACTCATACTTGTCATACGTGCATATACACTATCTCTCCATGCACGTGCCGTGCCTTCGTGCGGTCTATCGTTCTTATGCTATGGATATGTGCTACTCCATCCGGTTGTCTTTTTTCGTTGGCTTGTGTGTTTGTGTGATACTATCGTGGACCGAGCCTTCGAGCCGGGTGAGAGAGCGGCGTGTCCGAGCGTCACGATCCCGCTTATGGTCGTAACGCCCGAACGCGATCCCTCCCTCTTTGTATTTTGGTTGACCCCGCGGAACCACGTAGCGATCTTGATTCGACCCTAGGACATGGTCACGGTGGACTCAACATCGGTCGCGGATATCACCCGCGATGGCCCGCCACGACCTAGTCTACGGGTAAACGAATCGGGAGACAACCATCGCGGAACCAACGGGAGTCGACTTGTTTAGTATAGCTCCTGGCCGCGAGTTGGCTCGCTATGACCATTGGGCTCTACTTCTTTTCCTTCATTTCTTTTCTTTTCCTTTTACTCTTTCCCTAGCCACCTCGTATGCCTGCACCACCTAGACCGGAGCATTCCTCGATTCACGTGATGACAACCGCGTCGCTACGAACCTGAGGAGTAGCTTTTGCCGTCTTAGTTGCACGGAGGTCGTGGTGCCCTACGAGTTGGTGTGGATCAAGGGACCGTGCGAGACTTCCGTCTCTTTTCTTCCGACCACCGTCCCTTGCCATGACGAGTAGGTCGAGAAGAGTACGGGGCCTTTCTTCTTTCTTTATCCTCTCGGTCCTCGCTAGTTTAGCAAGGCGTGGATTGACTCTCTAGACCCCGAGTACTTCGATTATTGACTATTGCCATGTCAAGTGGACCGAAGTACTGTGGAACCAAAATCCCATTTGATGTTTGTTCGAGTTCGTCGGTGTCCTATAATTGCTCTCTTGTTTCATTCCTTTGATTCTCGTCGATCACCATGGCGAGTGGATCAAAGGAGGCGGACCTCATTTTCCCTCTTTGGTTCTTTTGTGCTTGAGCCCTAGTATGTTTGTACCCGTTGAGATCGTAGCATTCCTTGGGCTCTCACGGTGACAACCGCACCGCTGAGACCTTGGGGAATGCCTTAGTGCATATAGTGCACCATGCTCGTGGTACCCTACAAGTGATTTAGGCACCGGTGACCTCTTGTGCATCGCTCCTCCGATACCTCGCCTTTTTGCCGTGGCATGTGTATTGGAATGAGTAGACCACCGCTCCCTCTCTTTTGTTTACCTTCTATTCCTCCCCGCTAGCCCGTTCTGTTCGATCCCGTCCTAGTCATGACGATTGGATTAAAGACCGGACTATCTCTTCTAGTTAGCGAAGCTATGGCCTGTGTCCTGTTCTTGGACCCATGCGAGTTGACCCGATCGACCGATGGAAAACCATCCTCGCCGAGGATGTGACCGAGGCCGCGACATGGACATGCCCAACTAACTCTCCTATATTCCCTTGTGTGCTACTCTCTTCTCGGCTCCCGACGTTGTTGTGTCGTGCGGATCGAGAGGACCTGTAGCCGCTCCTCTGTTGTTCATGTTCCAATCTCTTTTGCTACTGTCGCCACCATGACAGCCAAAGAGCCTCGGAACCAAGTCACAATTCCTCTGTTTCGTATTAATCGTTCTTACTCGAATCTTATGTAGTAGTTGCGACTTGCAGGTTAAAGGCCGCAAGGGCCAAACCCTGCTATTTCTATTTCCCTTTTCTCTCCTACTTGTGATCCTCCGGTCCCCACCAATTTCCATGACGTCAGGATCGGGAGGTCGCAACCGTGGTGTTGGGTTAAGTTAAGCTAGGATCAAGGCCTCTTCTTTTGAAGCCGTACAGGTCGACACGATCGACCCAGGAAGTACTGGCTATACCATGGTCGTGATCCGGGCTTGTGCTTAGCAGACAACCACTTCTATTTATTTGAGCCCGAGGATCGGACACTCTCCACGAGGGCTAAGTCTTTCAGTGTTTATTTGGAGTTATCTAGTTCTTCTGTATCTTATTGCCTTTTTGGGGAGTATTGGATCTTGGTTAGGGATTGATTGCTCTTTTACTTTGTTTGTCGCTACATCGAGGTAGATGCATCGCGGTGACGACGGACGGACCGGAGATCCGCTAGAGGGAGAAGAAGCGAAGGACAACAGCTGTCGATGACTATGGATTGCTATAAACAGGTGCCACGTCCCACCCAACCTCGTAGAATCCTATTAGGCATGCAATATGTAGATGCTAGTGCTTTACTTTATACAAATGAACTGTGATAGGATGCATGGTAGATTGCTTGATAAACTAATACCTTGACGCAACCTTTCCCCTGCACACCCGCTGCTAGGATAGACGCTCGCCTACTTCATGATATACACTTGCTACACACTTACACTTTACTCATACATGCTTGTGTGTGGCTAAGGCACGTGGTGCCGTAAAATGGATAACTGGGTTAACATGGGAGAGATCTTGGCGTGTGTCTTGGGTGTGTGGTGAGGGTTGTGTCGACTGGACAGGATCTACGACGAGTCAGAGGACAAGTCTTGCCGGAGGAGTGTGATCTGGGCACTCCCTATGTGAGAGAGTACCTGTGGTGGGTACATGTGATGTGAGTAGATTCGAGGGGAGGAGTGCCTTTGTGGGACGAATCCTCGGAATGGAGGTGCCGTCGAGGCACAGGGCGTCGAGCCCCCCTTGTGAAGATATCTGTCCGGTCCCTCTAAGGACTGATTGGGCGAGTATGCGGCTCATGGGACTCTTTCGTGCACACCACTCGTCTCTCGAATGGGTGGGGTCCGACATGACGACTAGCTGGCCCCCCCGCCGCTACTACTACTAGGTTGATAGGTGATAGTGTAGGGAGGTGCGGTGCGAGACCCACACCCTCCCGAGACGGCGTGGTATCCATCGGGATCCGTACCACGTCTCACAGTCTCGGCGTGCCGGTGGATCTCCGGGGTGCCCCAGAGCTGAGTGGTAGAGTGGCATCGGGCCGGTTAGGCGGCGGCTTGGTATCGGCCCTAGACGAGGCATCGTCGATGATGGTGATCTTGTGGTTACAGGTGTACAAGCTCTGCAGAGTTACTAAATCTATACGTATAGCCGTGTCCCCGGTATGGACACTCCCTACGAGTACCACACGTTCGTTATAGTGAGTGGAGTCCTTTTCTCTTCTCCCCCCTGGGTGTTGTTGGATTCCGGCTTAGGCCGTTGAGGCAAGGAGGAGCGGGAGTCTTCCTTGCCGACTAGAGTGTGGTGAGATGTGTGGTTGTGGATGTAGATGTGGATGGGATGGATGGATGTATGGATGAGATGGGTTAAAACTTGATGAACTATATTATATTTATGTTATGAATTTGCATAGGAAAACTACAGCCAAATATAGGCCTTTTCCTCTACCCTTGCATTCCACTTACCACATAGCAAAGCAAAGCATAGGGTGGGAGCTAGTGGCCGCACAAATCGTCATCGATAGAGTTGAGCAGGTTTGGTACCCGAGGAGGACTACGACAATAATGGAGCTGGAAGAATTAGGTGGTCCCGTCCCTACACTCAAGTTTGGTTAAAGAGATCAAGTCTACGCCCGCTGATACTCTACCCCGACTCTGATGATCGTTCGTGAAGGAGGAGCCTTCACCAGCTATGTCGCTACGCCTACTCTGATGAAGACCTTCTTGTGTATATCGCTAGGATGCGTTGTACCTAGGTGTGTCTCCAAGTGTTGTAAACCTTATAACTTGTACTTTTTCACGATGTATGAACTGTGGTATCAACTGTAAATGATGTACTCTGTGGATTTCTCTTCGAGGAAATCGCGGGTCGTTTCAGTCATCTATATAGGTATACGTAGCATATATAGGATAACTAGTTATAAGGTTGGCGCGCGGTGTCGAAATTAAATTCGGTGGTCTTCCTAAATCTTAGCCTAGCTATTTTATCGGTGTCTTCTAAAGTTTAATTGTCAATATATCATGCATATACATTACATCGATCAGTACCATGGAATTCAAATCTAGCATCTACTTGCATTGCTGATGCTGACTCGATCGATGATGTATACATATACTAGATATATATTCGCTGGGTCAATCGCTCTAGCTAAACTCGTCTCGCCAACTAAGCTGCCAGGAAGACTTACCGAGTCCAAGTCTCCCGCACCGGCCAATCAGAATGCTGATTGAGCGCAAGCGAAGACGACGGTAGTGCCTGGACCCCCCAAGACTCGATCGCCGAGTCGAATTGAACCACAACTCCTGTGTGGCTCTTGTTCGTAGCTGCATTGGGGCCGCGAGTTGTAGACGACTGCGTGGTGCACACGCACATCATCGCTGACGACTCCATCGCGTGGTCACCGTAGGTAGGTCGCGGTTTTGTACATACATATATGTTCCTGCTTAGTTCCAGCTTGACCCGCGGAAAGTGAAGGTCACGCGTTCCAAGACGTGCAACCCGTCGTCTACCTCGCGATCTCTTTCTCTCCCTTCCTTTCTCCCTCCCCGCGCCCCTCGTCCTCGCTCCCTCCCGCCGTTGACCACCGGCGGCCGTCAGCTATCTGGGGCTATCGCCTGTACCGTTCCGTGGAACACGTCAGGCCCGGGATGGAAGGAGCTGGTGTGGTGTGCAAGGAAGTGGCAAACCAGGCCGGCGTCACCGAGCCAGGTTCAGTTGGAACGCGGCCGGGGAGGCTTCGAATTCGTTTCTTCGAAGCCAGGAGTGCCGAGTTTTCTGGCTGCTGCTCTCTCTCTACGTGCAGATGGTGCTATTACCAATCAAATAAAATCTCCTGTGAACCAAACCATCAACTAATCACACCTACTAGTAGACTGCATGCACAAGACCAGACTTAGCTTGCTGCGCCTGGCTCTTTAGATGCGGGACAGGTTGGCCCCAAACGAGAACCGGATCCTGCACCTGAAGATGGAGCTACTGGACCTGAAGACGGCCGGGGCTGTGGCCGCTCGGCCCGTCAGGAACCGCAAGCCCAAGTCGTTACTGTAAGGCCGACACAAGTGTTGAACGAGATTTGCTTCGTGGGCCTTTTTTTGTCTTGCTGGGCCTCTTCAAGAAATAAGCCCGTAACATTGCTTGGCCCAGAATCGTGCGTGATTCCATCGTCTTCAACCGCCAGATAGTGTGCTCCAGCCCCTCAAACACAGTGCATCATGGCTGCAATTTCAAGGGGAGAGGAGGTTCTCATGTGCTACATATATACTACTACTCATGTACCGCCTCCCCTATATACAGATTCAGTTTTATTAACGTCACGCAATTTATTTCCTCGTCAAATGCCCATGAAAATAAAATTATCACAAAAACTTGTATCTTGACCCGGCCGTTGCACATATTTTCAGCGCACAAAATGTTTTCACCTTTCCTTTGTTAATGAGACAACGTACTCCCTTCATTCTAAATCGTAAGTCATCGTCCTGCCTTTATTGGATACGCACATTGTAGTTTTTACTATGTATATATTTAGACATAATGTATATTTATTAGGCGTATAGCACAAGCTATGTATATTTAGGGTTTTTCTACCTATGTCTCAGTCAGCAGTTCGCAGATATTAATGTAATTATGGTGTCCTACATCGACGTCCATGATTTTATGATGGTACGTTTCAATTTAGCGTATTTGTAGTGCGAACTAGACAATATCACATAATTTCAACACCCCACTGCAAAAAAGATTCTTTTTAAAAATCTAAATTGCATTCCATTTTACCCAACGTGGAAGTCGCCATTTTAGTTGACGTTTCATGGAACTTTTATAGTTACTTATTCGATGAAGTTTTCAAGCTTAATAATACGATTCTCATGAATTTTTGAAAAGGCGCAGAAATAAGGTATTGGCATTGCACAAAACGTCCTGTTTTTACAAATATTTTGAATAGAACCTTATTATTCTTCCCAGCCCATTGCAAACTCATTTAAGGTTAGCCCAGTTGATGAGCCAGCCCAGTTTAGGCCCAGAGAACATTCCTTTTTTTAGATAATGAGGCCCAGAGAGAATGTTCTTTTTTTTTAGATAATGAGGCCCAGAGAACATTGCACAATCTTATACTACTAGTGAAACCGCGTCGACGAAAGAGGATGGGGCCACGTCATCCAAAAAAGCATCAGCCGTCGGATCGCGATCAAACGGCTCAAAACACCGGGAAAATCGCTTTCGCATGCACTGTTTATCACTGTTCACATACTGTTTATCTAGAGGTTTTACTGTTCACAGAGAAATTGCTACATGTACACGAGAAACGTACTCGGAAGATTACAATAAGCCATTTTTCTTTCTAGAAAATTTCCAGAAAATACTTGAATAAACTAAAACCACTCTAGAGCCTACCAAAATATTTTCGACCTCTTCTTCATCATCCAAAAATCCAGAATAATTCATCACGTTTTACTAATAAACTTGAAAAGTTTATATCTCATCTATCCTAACTTCGAATCTCGTAATTCTACCACCAAAAATCTTCTAAAATAAAACCTTACATATTCAATTCATTTTTCCTAATTTTTTGTCGTTGTTACAAATGCAAATAGCCCTCTTCTTCAATTACAACATAGTATATGACGCGCACATACAATTAATATGATTACGATCTTCCTTTGTTGTAAAAATGGCATATTTTTATTTGTATGTCGATAATTTTAGTAAAAAAATATAATTATATAACCCTTGTAAATAACAACACCTGATAAAATAAAATTACAACCAACGAAAACCACGTAGAATCGTATTCCAAAGCAATTGAATATACTAAAAATCGATAAAACTAAATAACTTAAAATTAATATGAATATCTTAAATTCATATAACATCAACAATAATAAAAATTATATAATGCCATTAGCCACAAAATAGAAAGGTTTTAAATAGTTTAAATGACACATATTATTTATTACATTAAAATTGATGTTTCAAACATTACTAAATAGTTGTACATACAAGTTTTAGATAGTCTTACGGGTGCACCAATTTTATTGTAACACATATTAAACAATTTGAAAAAAATCTCCTTTTTTTTTTTTTCAAATTAACCTGTTGTACATCTTTGATTATTTTATAGAACAAACCTCGAGGACCGTATATACCACTCAGTTAAATTACGAAAAGGACCGTATATACTAATGAAATGAAATCTAATTGGACTACAATGGTTATTTCATTAAATTAATATAAGCCGTCGATTGCGATTAGACGGCTCAAACCGCTTCTGAAAATCGCTTTTCATTTACTGTTCACATATTGTTCATTCATTATTCACATTCTTTTCATATACTGTTCATGTACTTCGACCTGCTCTTTAAAAGAAAAACAGTTGATCCTATCAATTCCACCCGAGCCTAAAAATTTTGCACCTACAAAAGCTAATGATAATGTAGAAAATAAAAAGAATACTATAAATTTATTTTTATAAGGTTGCAACTAATCGATACAGATAATGAAACTGGCATAGAAATATTACTAATTAACCAGATTAAACAATGACGGCACATTTTTCGTTTCCTAAAAAAAAAAAAAAAAATCTTCACTGCAACTCTAGACTAAAAATCATTAGGGTCCTCTAAATAGCATTAACAAATACATGCCTCACTTTAAAGATATAATTCTTCAAAGGGTTCTATTTCTATAGCAAATGGTCAAATTGATAGAGTCTCGAGCCAAAAAATACAAATTATTATCATATTCCTCTTGCCAAAATCATATAATTAATATCCTTAAATTTCAAAGAAACATACAAAAAACACAAATATTTATATATAAAAGGAGTAATAATTTGTGCCACAACGAGCTAGCCAATAAAAAGAACCACTATGGACTGGGAGGCCCACGGTAGGCACGGCATTGAAACTAACATAAAAAAAATACCAAATAATCAGATTCAACAAGAACGTTACATATTTTCCGAAAAAGCATTGCACCACGTTATCATGATTTCATCCAACGGCGGAGCCATGTTGTGGCCATGGTGGGTTCCGGCCCCCTCTTGCCGTGATGATTTTTCAAAGGCTATACAACTGTGAGACTACATGCATACATGTACTACTCGATGCACATTGATCAAAGAGCGGCCCTGGTGTTAGTTTGTTAGCTTTGCTTGCTTGCGTTTCATGCATGCACACTATTAGACATGCATCCCCTCAGTACAATATGTATCCTCGCACTCACCAGTTAACATGTAGTGCCATAGTGAAGTGTATAGATGCTAGTATATTAGTTTGCATCCTTGTGCTAGTGTTACTTTTTGTTTAACAAATGAATTTAGCTTACAACTCTTGCACTAGAATTGTGTGTGACAGGATGTGAACAAAGAAGATTTGTGCACGTAACCAAATATAGTACATTAGAATTAGCTTAGTTAGTATAGTACAGTAAAATTGCCCCCCCGAGTTTTAGCCTGGCTCCGCCACTGATTTCATCTAACAAAGCAGCTTAAGTCTATAAAGATTATTTATAAAAGGAACCTCAAAATTCTAAAAAATTAACCCGTATTCCACCTCCAATTGGCCTACAATTGACGTTTCATTAAATTAAAATATACGGGCACATTCTAAGCGCGGCAACGTCGTGCACTGTTCTAGTTATAATGAAGCGGAGTCTACTTGAGGAGCCGTTTTTCACTTATCGCAGGTTCACTGACAGGAGTAATAAGTCTGTAGGTGAATTATGCTGAAATGAATTTGCACATGGACCCACATGTCAGTGGTTCAAACCGGTCAAGACCAAGAGTTCCATATGCAAACTTGCGGCTCCATCAGGAAACGAGAATTCGAAGAAGACAGTAGTAACCAATGCAATCAGTACTGAGAGGCTATAACTTTAACATTAGTAGTGGATTAGTTCTGGATATAAAATTTGCAGGAGATGCACGTCATCTCCGGCCTCCATTTTACAAAACCCCTCCTTCTCCGGCCATGTCGACGTCGCCGCCGCCCACGGCGGAGCCGGAGAAGAAGGAAACAGCAGAGGCCGCGCTGTGCATTCCCGCCTAGCTTCCATCATATCATCGCCTAGCTAGCTTCACTAACCAATCTCCCATGGCTATTACCTAGCTAATTAACTCGATCGCTACCTTCCAAGAACCCTAATTAAATTAACTAACTGATCTGAAGAAGAAGTCCAATCCAACACCCAACCGGTCGATCGAGAGCGCGCGTACGTGCACGCCAAGCTAGACCGGCCGGCTGGGGTACGTGGTGGCTGGCCGTCGATCGGCCGGAGAGGCGGCGCACGCATGCATGGTAGAAATCGATCGGCCGGCCGGCGGCCATGTCGTCGTACATGGATCGATCGACGGATGATACGATCGATCAGGCGTCGGTCCAGGCGGCGAAGACGGGCATGTGCGCGATGGAGACGGCCCTGGCCGAGGCCGCCGTGGACGCCCAAGAGCCCAGCGGCATGAGCGGGCTCATCGGCTTGTTGTTGGCGGCGTGCGGCGGTGGCGCGGGAGACGGAGCCGGCGGCGGCGGCTTGGAGAAGAGCATGGACAGGCCGCCGCCGCGGTCGGGGCTGCCCTCGCGGGAGTTGCCGAGGCTGGTGACGAGCGACGACGCGCTGGACATGGACATGTGCTGCGCCTGCGCGGAGGCTGCGCCGTGGCCGTGGTGGCGTCCACCGCCGGCGCCGTCCGCGGCGGTGACCACCAGGTCGTGCAGCACGGAGAAGGCCTCGCCGGAGAGCACGTCGTGGTGGTGCTGGTGCTGGTGCTGGTTCCCCTCCCTCGGCGCGGCGGCGGCCTGCAGCGCGGCCGCCGCGGCCACCTTCCACGTCTCACTGGCAGTAGCGTTGGCGCCGGCGGCAGCAGCAGCGGCAGCCTGCTGCACCAGCGCCGCCGCCGCGGCCGTGACGCCGCCGCCATCAGTGGAAGCGGCGATGACTGCAGCAGCGGCAGCGGAAGCAGGGTCGTCGTCGTCCTTCCTGCGGCGCGCGAGGTCGCCCGGGAGCAGCGTGTTGCTGGCCATGATCTTGTCGACGTCGTAGCGCGTGATGTCGAAGTTGGTGACGGCGTTGAGCCCCCGGAACTTGATGGCCGCGATGTCGTACGCCTCCGCCGCCTCCTCCTGCGTGCCTGCAATGGACATATGGTTGTTATTAGGCAAGCCACGTCGGCATATGCAAGCATGCATGGAGGAATATATGATCTGAACAGGAGGAGAAGCGGCATGATGTGCGCGGCGGACACGGTTGACGGAATTGCTGGTGGTCAAAACTGAAAAGGATCTATGTGCTCCGTGCAGTGCAGGGAGGGCCCCGCGCGTGCGATCCACGACAGTGTAAAAACAAGAGAGGCATGGCAGCCTTATGCAAAAGCCCACCACTCTCCGTCTACTAGACTAGAAATCACACATGCTGATGCAGGCTGCAGAGAGGAGGGGCCAGGGCCATACCATTCCATATGCCATGGCACAAAGCAGGTAGCAAGGAAAAGGAGATGAGAGGGGAGTAAAGCAGCAGCAGCAGCAGCAAGACATTCTTTGGCAGGGGAAGAGGCATGATTGATTGGGGGCCTAAAAAGCTCTTGCATCCAACCAAATTCCATCGTCGTCGTCCTTACGACGGACAGACGACTCTCACATGCATCGATCACCATCTCAGAGCGAGGTGATGGTAGTAGTAGTAGTCTACTACTACACAACACTCCACTACACACTACTTATGAATAGAGAGCTAAGCTAGGTGAGAAGAGGTAGTACTATCTATCTAGTAGCACGCATGTGTAAATAGAATGATGATGGCGACAGACAGGGCTCCCCCCTGCACCCTCCGCCCATGACAGCCTCTGCTTCCTTTGCTTTGCCCTCCATGCATGCAATGCATCCCTCTCCGTCCATGGCCAGCCACTGAGCCACCATGGATCCATGCATGCATGCTCCCACTCTCTTTCAGTTCAGAGCCCATCTAGCTAAGCTAGCTGACGTACTCCATACTGCATGCCCTCACTCTCTTTCAGAACCCGCGCCGCCCCGCCCGCCCGGGGACGCCGAGCTCACCATCGTCTCCATCTCCATGGCTCCATGGCTCTTATTCTTGCCATGCATGCAGTGCAGCTAGTGGGACGCGAATGAATGCGCGATCGATCGCGATGCAGAGTTTTGCAGAGCGGGTAGTGTATGGAAATGGAATTGGAATGGAAGAAGCTTGCGTTGCATTGTATGTATAAAAACTGAATCATGGACGCGCGCATGCAAATGCAGAGAGGGATATGAATGAATGAATGTATGATACTGAAGGAAGGAACAAGGAAAGGGAATTGAAGAAGTTGATGGATGCGATGCGTACTGAAGGTGCCGAGGTAGAGGTCCTTGTTGCCGGAGACGCGGCCGATGCGCGCCTGCCAACGCCCGTGCTGGTGGTGCCTGCATCCATCCATCCATTCATATGCATGTCAATGTCATATATTGTCATTGCTGCTTCAGTGCTGCTCCATATATACACATGTACACAGCTAGATACTGTATCGGCCGATGATCGATCGATCGCTTGCTGTGTTTGTCAGTGCAGCATGCAAACAAAATACTATATATACTATAGAAGAAAATAAATAAAAATATACGAATGCATGCACATGCATAATAGCAGTATGTATAACTGCTGAAGCTGAGCATTGTTTGTTTGGTTGTTCAGCTCAGCCACAAGTTGTCATGCTCATGCATGGGTCATTCAGAGCTGAGTAGTAGTTTCAGACAGACACACCTTGTGACTCCTCGGTACATCGACGCGCCCCGTGAGAAGCCGCTGCTCTTCCTGCCCATGCATGTATGTATATATGTATCCAGCGGTTAATAAATCCATCAGACAGTTGCATTGCTCAGATACATATACATACATGATCGATCGATCGATCGATCGATCATGCATCACTGGCAGCAGCACCCAGCTACTTGCAGCTTTGGACGACTTTGGTCGCTAGCTAGCTAGCTACCTGGCTATCTAGGTCAAACACTGGAGCTGTCAAAGCTGCACGTACGATGAGTGTACGTATACGTACCTCCTGAGGTGCGCCACGTACTCCTGCCGTGTCATGTTCTTCATCTCCTCCAGCTCCTCCTGGTAGTCCTCCAGCTGCACCCATCCATCGTATCCATAGTACATTACAATGCGGCCAAACACCATTATTTTGTGTGTTTTTTTTGTTGTTATTCTTAATTAAGCACAGCTAGGATTATTGCAGAGTTAGTTAACATGGCTATGAATCATGCATCACCGTAAAAAAAATGCTCCATACATGCATGATATGAGCAAGAAATAGTTACCGGGAAGTTGATGTGCGTAGAGGGGCCCCAGTACTTGAGCGCCGCCAGGTCGTAGGCTCGAGCCGCCTTCTCCTCCATGTCGTACCCGCCTAATACCGACACGATCGACACACACCCCCCAAACGCAGAAGCAAAAATTTTAACCATTAGCTCACCCTTGCATTGGCATGGATTTTTACTTTTACCATGATGCATGAATGAAGAATGTGTGTATGTACGCACGCCGCACTGCCAGTGCAGCTAGCTCTAGCTAGTGAGTCACTGTGACTGTGACTGTGTGTGCAGTGCAGCAAAGAGTGCTTACCGAGATAAACTGCAGCGTGACAGTCGTCAGGGGCCGGGGATCACAAGCCGTACGCCAAAATATTCCGCCACCCCCACAAAGCCAGAAAACAACCAACCATGAATAATGGACACTGGTAGTGGTAGTAGTAATAAAACTTACTAGAATGAATGACAGTAGTTAAATATTACTGTGATGATTTTGTTACCTTGCCTGCCCTTCCTGGTCTGCCCTTCCTTCTTGCAGCTGTTGTCCCACAGGTGCGCCTCATACCTCCCCGTCCACCTATGCCTGCTTAATTTCAATAATCTTTGGTTTTAATCTCATCCACGGATTAGTCTAAGCAATGTATCTGAGTGGGTGCTTTTGGCGGTTTTATTTTATCTCTAGATGTTTGTGTGATTATATGATACATACATATGGATCAGAGCGGATTATTGTTCTGATCTTATTGACGTAGATGAGTGTGCGCACGTGTATGTGTTGTCAGTTCTTTCGAACAATACTACGTTATTTAGGTCTCGTTTGGTAGTATGGGATTGATTTCTATAGCGCTGCCCATTCAGGGGTAACTGAACGGAGCCGGCTCGACAATGCTAATCATAATCATAACCTAAGCAAAATGTAGTTATATATAAGCATGCACCATTAAATCTCTGTGTTTAGCTAGTTACTATTATTTAATGATGCAGCCACATGCTAAACGTGCGTGATTAATGACAAGACGACGTGACGGAACGGAACGGAACGGCTGCGGTGTGTACCTCGTGACTCCGCGGTACTGCGACGTCCTCTGCCCGAACGTGTCGATGGACTTGCGGTGGTGCACGGGCTGCTTCTGCTGCCCCGCCGCGCCGCCGCGCTTCCGCCCGCCGTCCAACGACGCCGCCGCCGCCGCCGCCGCCGACGCCGCGGAGCCCGCCGCCACCACGCCGTACTCGCCGGGGTGCGCGGTCACGCAGCTCGACAGCGACCCGGAGCTCATGGACAGGGCCAGCGCGTGGTGGTGGTGGTGCGGGTGGTGCCCCGCGCCGGCGGCGGCGGACAGCACGCCGCTCTCGGCGCGCGCCGCCACCCAGCTCGCCATCGCCGTCGCGGCGGCCGCGGCCTCGTCGTCAGCCACAAGGGACGCGGCCGACGGCCCGCCGTACAGGTCGGCGCACGGCTGCAGGAACCCCCGTGGTGCTGGTGTCCCGAACCGCCGCCGCCGCCGTTGCCGTAGTAGTAGAAGCTGGACGCCGCCGCCGGGTTGTCCAGGCTCAGCGCCATGGCCTGCGACTGCGCCGCCGGGCCCAGGAAGTCCTCGAGCTTGGGCCCTGGATGAACAAAAACGCCGCCGGCCCATCGACGACGGCCGACGCACGCCAAGAAATATATCAAACCAAGAACGAAACGGATCGACGCCGCCGGCCGGCCATCGGCTGCCTAGCTAGATACGATACGATACGTACCGTGGTGATCTTGCTGATCGCTCCGCCGGAGCGCCTCCATGATGCAGAGGGAGCCGTCGGACTTGAGCGGCATGGACGCCAGCTGCGGCGTGTAGTACGGCGACGTGCTGGTGGCCACGCTGCCGTCGAGGCCATAGGCGGCGGCGGCGGCAGCGGCCGCAGTGACGGAAGGGAAGAAGAGGCTGTGGTGCTGCTGAACCTGCTGCTGCTGTTGCTGCTGGTGGTGGTGGTGGTGCTCGTCCATGGCGGACGCCATGTGAGGCGACAGCGAGAAGCCTAGCCAGCCGCTCGCCGCCGCGTTCGTGCCATTGCCGTTGTTGTTGGTCATTGCGTGAACGAAGCTGAAACTAAACTAGAGCAGGAAGAAGCTAAGACAACTAATATAAGCTGCTGCTAGCTGGCGGCAATGGCGATCGAAGTGGATGAATCATTGGGGAGCGCGCAGTGTGATGGCCATTGCTGCGATGCCGAGCTTCGATCGAGCTGAGGTCCGGCGAGGATCGTCGCTAGCTAGCTAGCCGGCCGGGCGGCGGGGTGTGAAGCGCTGGAGAAGAAGGTGGGCAAGTGTGCTTGTGCTTGTGGTTGCGTTGTGTGCGCGCGCATGGCTTTAAAGGAGGAGTCCAGCAAAAGGAATGAGACTTGCTCCCTCTCCCTCCCACATTTACACACACACACACACACACACACACACACAACCAAAAATAAAAAAGGGAGAGGGAGAGGGAGGGAGAAATGCTTGGACTTGGATGGATAGATAACATTCTCTTCACACTTACCTCAGCTCATAGGGATCTGTGTACTCTCTCTCTCTCTCTCTCTCTCTCTCTCTCTCTCTCTCTCTCTCTCTCTGCGTGTTTGTGTGTCTGTCTACAATGTTCTGTTGTCCTTGCAAAAGTAAAGATCACCAAGGAATCAGTAGGAGGGAATAAACCTTCCTGTTTATAGAAAAAGGTAAACATCAAATGTGATCTGTCTAATAATATACTCCTTTTGCTTACCAACAATGTATTGATTATTAGGGGAAAAGGTCATTAAAATATATTTTGGCCCTTAATTAATTTGTTTTGCAACACATTGTCCATTGCTAAGAGAATCAATATCATTTCAGAGACACTTTGAATACAAATCTATACTAATGCAAGTGTTGTGCCCTGAACTTACAAGTAATATGACTAGGTGCATTGCTAATAAATTGTTGAGTTTTCCACATTCAAAATACACCTTACATTTCTTGATGGAGGGGTGTGTGTGTGTGTGTGTGTGTATTCTTTTTAGTTACGATGTTTATGTAAGAAAGGCGGCGCAAGCGTGTATTATTCTACCACCCGACCCTCGCGTCGTCTCCCCGGGAGGCGACTCGAGGGACCCCCGCCGCCGGGCCAAGCCCCTCCGCCCGCCTCCAGCCGGGCGCCGCCGCCCTGGGCCCACGCCGGCGGGGCGGGCGGGAGGGCTCAACAAGGCACCTCCCCGCACCATCTCCTTGCCCCGGTTCCCCCTCTCCTCCCCCCCTCCCCCCTTCCCGTTCTCCTCCGACGATGGCGGCGGCCGGCCGGCGAGGTGGCAGATCCGGCGCCTCCATGGCGGATCTGGCCTCTCAGCGGCCGGTTCCGGCGCCGAGCATCTCGGCCAGCGGCGGCCGGAGCTTAGGGTTAGCGGCGCGGCGGCGGCTCCGGCCTATACCTCGCCGGGGTGGGCGGCGAGACGGCCCGATCGACCTCCCTTAGGCTCGCGCCCGACCGCCCGGGGCGGCCGCGCTCCCCTCCCCCGCCGGGCGGCGCGGGTCAAGCTTGGGCGGAGCTTGCCGGGGCGGCCCCGTGGCGGCGTCCCCAGGGGAGACCTCCGCGCGACACCGCGGCGGCGGCCTCCGGCTGTGCCCCCCACCCCTCCTTCCTGCGGTGGGGGTCGCCCCGGCCGCTCGTGGACTCGCGGGGTGCCCTTTGGTTGGCATCCGGCGGCCGTCCGGTGCGCCCCACTCCCCTGGCCGCCGCCGCAGGTGCTAGGCTGCCTGCTTTGGCGGTGGCCCTCGCCGGGCGCTCCTCCACCACCGCTTCAGGTGGTGAACGCCGGTCGACGGGTGGTCCAGCTCTCGGGGCTGGCCGCACCCTCCCCTTCCCGACTGGCTAAGCTTCGCCCGGGCGGCGGTTTCCACGATGACATTCGGGACGTCCCTGGGGTGGCTGCGTCCATTGACCCCGCTGTGGCGAGGAAGCCGCGCAGTCGGCTCCGCCTCGACGCGGTGATGGCCGACCTCCCCAGCTGCGGCAGTGGGCCTCGACACCGCGGGTGAAAACCTCTTCCCTGGACTTTGCGCCGGGATCGACGACGGTGGCGCGCCAGCGTCACTACCTTCCTGAAGGCGTCGTCCCATCTGGCGTGTCGCCCCGCTGCTGCCGGTGCAGCTCCGGGAACGAAAGCTCCCTCGGGTGCATTTATCAACGAAGTTGGCGTCCGCGGGCGTCCTCCCCTTCCTGAAGGCTCCGTTGATGCACCCTCGGCGCTCGCACCCGACATCAAGCCCTGCCCCGGCCGACCCTGCTTTGCCGTGTTGTGTGTTGTCACATTCGTTTCTCTGCTCGGTCGAAGGTGTTATCGTCGCAGTGGCCGTCGTCGTTGTTGGCCCCCGGTCACCGACGTTGTGCTAGGCTCCTCCTCTGGCCAGCGCCACCGAGTGAGTGATGCCCCTCATGGATGCGTGGACTCGGCGACCGCGTCGCCTATCTTTGAAATCCTTCGCAGCCGCGGTTGCATCTCCCGAGCCGGGATTGTTGTGGTGTCGCTCCTCCCTCGCGAGGATGTGTTGCTGGGCGTGGTGGACCCCCTCTTCTTCCGTTTGTCGTGTTAATTTCGTTGAGCCACAGTCTTTGTGGTTCTAGTGTCGTGTCGTGTTGTACTTGCCGACCTTTCGGCCTCCTTCTTCTTAATGAAAATGACACGTGAAATCGTGTTCGAGAAAGAAAAAAATGTAAGAAAGGCGGCTATCAACATTGGCTACTACTATATATTAAAAACCGTATCAATGTCTAATAAAGCACCATACATTACTAACAGAAGGAGTACACCCTTCCTTTTGTATAAAGGAAAAGAGGAAAGTAATATGCTCATTTGCTTCCACCACCACCTTTGTCGCCAGCCGTTTGCTTATTGTTGCCTGTGGTTGCATGCAGTAGTAGTGTTACTGTGTGTTTTTGTAGTAGGATATGTAGGTATTTAGTAGAGCCACTTTTGTTGTACTAGCTAGCTAGGGCAAATACTCACTGCACAAGCAGTCACTTCACAACAGTTGTGGCACTGTGCAGGGCCTCCTCAATGCCAGCATATATCCAAGTGTGATCTGATCGATCTGAGCCCGGAGTGAGGATCCAATTCAAAGCATGCATATACTGCGAGACTTTCTTTTCTGAAAAAGCCATCCATGTCTCTATGTACATGTGAGATCGATTTATACTTGTACAGGCACTGCATATATCACTACCTCTGTCTAGGACCTGCAGCTGCCGCGTGCTCATGCTACTACCATATGCAGGGTACCTGTCTACAACTAACTACATGAACAGAGATCAGTAGAGAGAGAGAGAGAGAGAGAGAGAGAGAGAGAGAGAGAGAGAGAGAGAGAGAGAGAGAGAGAGAATGGCAATGGCAATGGCAATGGCCATGGCATGGCATGTGTGAGAGTAAACTGTTCATTGATGTCGATCTCTCATGGCAATGGGCAATGGCAACACCAACAGTGCATGTATGCAAGGAGAAGAAGCTGGTCATGCATGCATGCATTGCATGTTCATGCACACATCTTTTAGCTAGCTACACACAGACAGACAGACAGAGGCGTGTATGGATGCATATATATAAATACAGCGGGCAATATTCATGATCATACAGTGACATACGTACAACCAACCCATTTCCATAGCTGACACATTGAACGCGTCAGATCTTGTACATATAGCTACCTTTATTCTCCTTTTTATTTCGAGAGGATTGTGTAGTATATATACACGCACTAGCTGTCTTTGTCGTCTCCACTCCACACACATCAATACAGTTTACATGATGTACCAGCTGCATATATGCATGTACGTACAATACAAACGGATGGATAAACATACTGTGTAGTTACAGTGTCACTTGCACACAGACGAGTACGCTGTTTTATTTAATTTGGTACACTACACGCATAAATCTTGGTTTGGTACACACTACATATATATCGTCGTATATATATCCTCCGGCTTTCAAGACTCTATTTTCGATAGGCATTATACATGTGTTCCTAACTAGCCCTTGACTTTCATATATACATATGTACTCCAATTGATCTAATAATTGTCCAGATGACGTTCTGTCCTCTAGTTGCTGCATGCAGTTAAAGACAGACAACAGTACAGGCCTGTATTATATGATCCACGTGAAATAATACTAATACAAACATTGGAGCTAGAATGTGGATAGCTGGAACACACTTCTAGTTTTTTTCTAACAAAAACAAGCGGCATGGTCACATAAACTGGTTGATAAGACAAGCCGACTGATTTGCCATGACAGAAAAATACCGTTCAAATAGCTGATAAGTCCGACTGATAAGACAAACACAAATAGAGCGAAGAGCTCTACCGTACCGCTCATTTATGAAAAAATAGAAATCCATATATACAAAGTCGTGCGTGACATACTTAGGCACCTGCACAATAGTCGAGCCGCTAGCACTTAGCGATAAACACACAAACAAAAACCACATTCTCTTTTAGCTTAAAGAAGCTTCTTGGTGTCGTATCGACCAATTCATGGTGGTGGTGTACGCTACATGTGCACCAAGAACTGCCAGTGTCCATGAACTGCAGAATTTAAAGAGGCATACATATATGTATGAATACAGATTTGTGATGGGATGACTTTTTTGGGAGTGTGAGGGGGTGAATGAGAGTGAGATCGATGAGGTGTTCATGGTGTATTATTGTTGGTGCAAACAGAGTGAAGAGTGGTGTATCTTGCAAACCATACAAGCATCATCCTAGCTAGCTAGCTTAGCTTGAACATGCACATGATAGATTCTAGATAGATTGTTTTCTTTTGAATTTGGGTAGTCAACAGCTGCAGACAAAAAAGAGAGATGTCGGTCAATAGCATGTTCTCATGAATGATGCAGGGAAGAAGGGGCCAGAGAGAGAGAGAGAGAGAGAGAGAGATGAAAGGCTGTTTCTAATTGGGAGGTACCAGTACCATTTCACCATCCCCTTTAAGCATGCTTGGCTACTTCCTGGCAGGTGGCCAGGCTCAGCTGGCCCACCCAAGCAGCCAACTCCCTTGGACTTTTGCCATGGCTGAGGGCAGAGCTCCTGCCCCAAACCAAGAGGAACAACGGCTGCAATCTTTTTTTGATGAAACATTGGCTGCATATATGGTATGATGCTCTTGGGATGCATGCATGGAGGTGAGCCCCTTTTTCCCAAAGAGCTTGGTGTTGCTGTGGAAAGCGCCTATTTTGTTGTTTTGTTTCTTCAGTTTTGTCAAAAGGGAGGGTTGAGAGCATGCAAGGATGGCCTAACAATTCCTACTTTCACTTTTTTTAATTAGTTTGAACTTGAGCTAGTTAAGACTTTAAGCAGTGGCGGCATGTATAATTGCATATGCAGGGGGGGAACATCCTAAGACAGATATTCTATCATCACATGATTACGTAAGGAGGTCTATTAGCTAGGTAGAATAATAAGTGCTTCAGAGGGTTAGGACTTAGGAGCTCATCAGGCTAAACCCCTAAGATTCACCATGAGAATCTCTCTTGTGCCATTGTTTGTGGCATCCTGTCCCAATGCATACTACCTATTATTATATTATATGCTTTGGCATTGACAGTAACAGCTAGTCTTATTTGAAATATGGACCATTTATTTGACACATGAGAGATGATGCAAAATTTCAGAGATAATAACCCAAACCATGTTGGTATATCAGGTCAGGAACCCCCCAGCACCAACGACAAGTGTAGCATGCATAGTACTACTCCAGTCCTGCAGCTGCGTGCTCCAAGCAGCATGCAACACACAACACCATCACCTGACTCAAGTGTCAGCATGTCACAAACGATCCAAGATTGGTGCAATAATGAAAAGGAAACTAGGGATCCACTCCATGCACCCATACCATGACTCAACTTTGATTAAGGTAATGATGGCAAATGGCCAGCAGCTACAGCCCATGCATGCACTTTTCCTCCATTCCTCTTGCATTGGCCTGGATTTTTCTCACTCTCTGCTCTCCTCTCCTCTCTTGGTGGTCTTGGGGACAAGTGAAGGCCGGTGAACAGCAGCATATGTACACACACATCACATTCAGATTCAGGTCTGAACCCCAAACCCAACATCTATCCACCTCCACCTCACAGGGTCACAGATAATATATGGCCAATGCATGACCATTGAAAAGGAAAGCAACCAAGATACCTCTGAGTAAGGATGGTAGCAGCAGCAAGCTCCAAAAGAATGCCACTCTTTTTTCCCATGCTCCAGTCCCTTTCATGCAGGGGATGCAGTGCAGTGCAGGGGGGGCTTAAAGAAACTTTGCAGTTTTGATTTATTCCCTTGCATTTATGCTATGCACAGGCAAGACTACTATCTGTATGGGCATTGGACTTGAAGAGGGTTTAGAATATTTCTTCTACTACTTTTTTTCCCTCTCTCTTCTTGCTAATGTCAGAAGCTATATATAAGGATGACATGTCAATGGCATATACTTATATAACAGTCACACATATATGTTCATATACATGATAAAGATCTAGGAGTACACAATACATGCATGTAGCCCTAGCAGCTGGAATTTGGTCAAAGTTGGCTTGCAAAGAGAGGAATTTATTTCTCATATACACTTGTCGATCAGGGTCTGGCACATTTGCTAGCTAGTACTGTAAAACGTAAAACGGTTGAGTAATAAAACAAAAGCTACTCTGAGAATTATTTAGGCGGTATGTAGACCGTACCGTCAAAAAGCTACAGTGTATGTGGTAGCTGTATATATACATATAATTATATACATATATATATAATCTGAAAAGGAGGAGAGAGAGAGAGAGAGAGAGAGAGAGAGAGAGAGAGGATATGGACAAGACAACAGTGCACTACAAAAGCGAGTCAGCAGGTACGTAGACAAGTACTGTAGCTCCATACATTGCATTGGCGGATCGGAAATAACAAAATGGAAAGAATAAAAATCCTAGCGAAAAGGACTATATCTATCTATGTATGTGTCTCGCTTTCTTAAGACTTGGGTGCAATAATTTGCGCGCCTTTGTGTCACGTAGTAGATTGCCCTTGTCATGCATGTGCATAGCCATGGCCCCACACGCCATCACATGTGATGAGACAATTCGTGCATGGCCGGGTATCTCTCTCTCTCCTTTCTCTCTCTCTATCCATCATGTGTACACTTAAAGGCACATTTACATTACATCATGTGAGTGGAGTTTAAAATAGTTCAAAGTGTGGGGTACACTGTGTAGGAGAAATATTCTAATGTCCAAAAACCATCAAGTCATGCATAGATATACATGAATAAAAAAATAATGATTGTTTGGTAATGCATGCAGGTCATTTGCCAAAAGCAGTATCAATGCAAAGAACAGGATTACTACTGCACAACAGCTTCTATGTAGGATGTGATTGAAAAGAAGAAGAAGCTGCTTCTAAGTAGGGCACAAGCACGCATATATGCACTGCCCAAGCAGATCCATCCTCTCTATATATGCCAAACTGGTAGGGCCTTATTACACATTAATTAGGAGGGTGTTACTTTGGCTGAGAGACATAATTATAACTCGCAAAGATTATTTTCTAGCTAGCTAGTGTTACTTCCTCATATCAGAAATATACAAGTCAATCCAGCTGTATTGCTTTTGTCATCAAATGTTTTTTTAACTTCCTTTATTTGACCATAAATACAAAAAGAGTTCACATAGATTGACCGTTCATAATACATAATTAACTCTTTCATACTTAAGATTACATATTGACCAGACAGGCAGATGCATGTTAGGATTTAAGCCATCATTGTCTCTGACCATGGCCCTCGTTCAAAGCTCGCCAGCTCCATCAATCTTTTAAACTCCTACTAATAAAAAAACATGCATGAAGTACGTCTAATCGCATGATGAGTAAGCAGATGCGCATGTAAACCTGAACTGCGAGTTGTTCTTCATATCATGATTGATCCAAGTGCCTGACAGTAGTGAGGCATGCAGCTAGCATGTGAATATGTGATCGATCGATCTGCATGTGCTGTGGTCAATTAGTTTATGCAATTCCCGATTGATTCGTACTCTACTTTCCATTGGTAACCTCTCTGCAGCATATGCCACGTAATTAAGTACCACGTAATCAAGTAGATATACTTTATATATATATATATATATATATATATATATATATATATATATATATATATATATATATATATATATATTTTATATATATATATATATATATATATATATATATAATATGTATCCTGGCATGCATTTTTTTTGGTGTTAGTAACTTAAGAAGCAGAACAACTTGGTCCTTTTTGAAACGAGTTTAAGTCATAGATAGGGCAACAATTGCTGTATAATGAAAACTAGCTATAGGAGCGTAGTAGGCATGCAGGAGCTTTTTTTCTTTTCCTGGTTTGGCTGTAGTACAAGCGCAGATATAGCATGCATGCGACGAGGACTCATGCTCATGCATGCATCTTTATTTCCAACCTAGTATATATTAGGCATCACCCTGTCTCGCTTTTGGAGCGCATTTTGCAGCATTCCCTCCTCAGATCAGTGTTGAATTGCAAGGCAAAGAAACATTCATGACCTTTTCATGCATCACGCCGCTAACGACAGATATAGATGCTGAGAGCGCGGCTCTACACCTGGACTAGCTAGTCATATTCATTCACACACTGTCGTTCCAAACCACATTGGAAATAATTAATAATTCAAACATACTATATATACAATTAATTTAGTTTCATACTCAATGGCTACAAGAGTTCCAAACAACATTGGAAATATTCTTGTACAAGAGTTCTCAGGAGCAAAAATACACCCACCAAATTCGCATTTTACCTCCTCAAATATTCTGTCTAATAATTACCTCTGACATTATAAAAAAATAGCTGTTAAAGTGTAATAGTCTTAAAGACAGCTCCAAGTCAAATTATTGTACTTCATATTCCAGGACAGAGTGATGAGTAGTAATAAGGTTGCTCTTGCAAAATAGTAACAAAATCTTTGCAAAAATCATCTGATTGTTTAGTTTCCTACGATTTTGATACCCTCCCGATGACACTGTATTGCCAACCAAAAGACAAACGCAAAGCGAGAAACATTCGGCCACTGATAAGAGCCGAGGCGAGCAGATCGATCACGAGAAGAGGTAGCAGATGTAGCTGTTACATCTGCAGCAGGGTTGGGCCGGTGTTGATCAGAACACTGCTGAACAGTTTGAGCACCTGCAGAAGGAAACAAGATAGGATCGGGGAGAAAAAAAAAAAAAAAAAAAACCGATGTGTGATCTCCTAGGGCCTCTCTATTATTGCTGCTGAACAGTATAGACGTGGTTTCATGCATGCATTCCATATATGGCCTGACATAGGCAAAGGAGCAAAAGCTACATATATAGGTCAGTCGACCACTAGAAACCACACTGCAGACGCAGATAGGCTTAGCATGCAATGAATGAAAGAGAAACAAAAGATCACTGTACCTAAAGTCTGACAGATTCCAAATGCACTCTGAATTTCATTTCTTTTAGCAATTATTATGAGACCGTTATTATTATATATTCGTGGCTAGAATCTTAGCATACACTTTTTAATAACATAGAGTTACAGATCTTGTTGAATTAATGCGGTTTAAACCCTTTTCTAGCTTGTTTCATGTGGACAAACTTGAAAGCTCAAAAATGAGTGTCCATTGAGGGGTGACGTGGATTATCCTTATAATTTGTAGATGTGAGTAATTTAGATGTAGATTTAAGGATTACTTTGGATTGTATTTCATAATAGGTAGAGGTGGATAGTTCAGACAAATTTAGGGAGGTGTTCTTAGTTTATGTCATAATGGAACATGTAGATAGTTTAGAAATAAAACTAGTCTCATGGCCATTATTATTGATAGTGATTAGAATTTAGTAAATTGATGGTTAATGCTTGTCTTTGTATGAAAGTTTCTAGGATTCTGCCTTTTTCTGGTGTATCTATGAGGATTAACTTGGAGGGTCCAAAAGTAGCCTCCAATTTTGTAGATAAAATAGCATCCAAATTAACAGTAAGATTGTGAAATACTAAAAGTCAATAATTGTTAATGTTTATGTATAAAGTCAAGATTAAAGTGTAAATGAGATCTATTTACACAATCTAAATGGATTGAGGTCAACAAATATGATTCACATAAATACATATATAGATGAAGGGGCAACTTTGTCTTCAAAGTCTCATTCTAATCTGCACATTGGTCCTAGATGTTTGAAATTGTCTACCAGGAAGGACCTAGACATTTCTATACAAGAAATTGTCGATTTAAGAAGAGCATGATATATACTAGTTGCTTCAAAGATCTCTTTAACTGGCATGTTTCTCCTTGGTGCACATCAGATGAGTCGATGAGGGAAGCACGAATAACTTAATGAAGATAAATGACAAACCACACATATTTTCCTATGCCTTGTTCAACCCAAAAGCATTTAGTGTTGATTGCTGAGTAAATGTGTGTAGCTAGTGTTCAAGTAAATTGTGTGTCTTTATTCATCGGTTTGTTAACCTCAAGAGGTCAATTGATTTGGTTCATGCAACTAAATATCTAGAGTGAGGACTGACTCAACACTCGTTTGAGTTTGGATACACAACCAGAATTTCAATCTTCTCCTCGTAAAGTGGGATTCTCCTAGTGTTTTAGCATTCAAAATTTCGTATAAATTTTTCCTACTAAATGCCTCCTAGTGAGATTCGCTAATGCAATGTAAATGACTAATGTAGATAATAAGTTACCGGAGAAAACAGTGATACTATACAGTAGTAAGTACAAGTAGAACATTTTTTCAGATGAATATACACATAATAAAGAACAATAGAACGTATAGCATAGCTTTCATGCATGTACTTTAAAGGAGAGGAGGGTGGGTATGTATGGGCTGTCGGCTTTTGCAATGAGCTCTAGCAATAGCCAATAGGCTACAAACAGCTCCATGTTTTCCGTTCAAGAAAAAAAACAGCTGCATGGTTCTGTAATCGCAGTACCAGTGCACGCTGTGCTCGCATTTAAAGATGGGTGGCACCGAGCCGCAGAAACCCTGTGCCTTTCATTGTCTCTTCACGAGTGGATGGACGGATGCACAAGATCCAAACAAAATCTAAGCTAGATTCATTCTCTCTCTCTCTCTCTCTCTCTCTCTCTCTCTCTCTCTCTCTCTCTCTCTCTCTTCTCATTCAACACTGTCTGTGTAGGGACGACATGCAAAGCTAGCAAGGGGTTGTTGTACGTACGTAGGGCAGGGGCGGTAAGCAAAGGACGCAGTGTGGTGTGGGTCTTTGGTACATGCTGTCAAAAGAGAAGTGTACCCAATGGAGGGCTCCGATAGCTACTATACGTGAACTGCAAAACAGCTGTTGGAAAATGTTGCTCCCTTCTCTATCTCTCTCTTTCTTGGATCGTGATCTCTTTATGTCTCATGTCAGGCGACCATACACATTGAAAACTTGCCACCAAGATCGAACAGAGAGAACTGAACACGATTCAATTCATTCCTGCCATACATGTACCCGATTCAAGTCCTGCATATATACATATATGTATATGAGATGAATGCACCGTAGCTCCGTCAACTTTTTGTTGGGTGTCGACTATATCCATACCCCTTTGTTAATTTGGGGAATGGATTTGACGTGGCAACCAGTTATAGCAACTAGCAACCAGCTTAAATATTGGGTTCATCAGAACAAACTAATCTCAACCATGCATCTGAGAGATCCTTCCCAGGCAGCAGCCAGTAAACCTTGATGATTTGATTCTTTTTATCCACAGAGAAGACCATGTATCAACATCTACGTGATCAAACCAATTGTAAAGTTTATGAACCCAAACTGCAGTTTTAGAGTTGATGAACTTAAATGACACACGGCCTAAAAAGTTATTGGACTCTCTATGCGTGCATATATATATGTAGCTAGGAAACCCATGGAGAGTACACGTACGTACGTGTGTGGCTGGGCATCATTAGTACAAGTTATATATGCAGCGAAACACATGGATCAGTATAATGTATGTACGCAAGTAGTCCTGCATGCGTGCCCGGCCGGCTGTCGACCTGAATGTCTGATGGGATCAGCAGAGAATCACCAGAACAGCACTGGACGGTAACAGAAAACCATTAGCTGATGATCCATCCAGAGCTCGCTGCATCCTGCCGCGTCCGTCCGGCCGTCTTGGTTCGTATATATCAGATCGATCGCAAGGATCTTATGAGGCAGGCAATGCAACAAGCTGATGAGTGGTCGCCATCTCCAGCGAGCTGAGGAGGAGCGCTCGAGGTGTCTCGCTCAGCTCGCTCTGATGTCCAACGGTGTCCTTTGTTTTGGTACACGCTTACTTCTTCAGAGCCTGCGCCTGTACACACACACACACACACACACACACACACACATGCCCATGTTAACTAGGCTCTCAGGGCTACTACCACTGCGTGCATCTGCAACTTGTGCCGGTGCACGGCGAGGCAGCTGCTGAGATAGAGCTCATCTCAGAGATGCATTCATGTCTGAATTATTTATGCATGATCGGATGCATATGCATGTGTGAAGAATTGGGGCCTTGCATTGTGCAATGCTGCCTCTGGGCTCACCAGAGATTCAGAGGAGGACGGAGCTGGTCGGTGTGTGTGGCCTGGTGTAGTCGTACTCGCATGCAGCTGCAGCAGCTCACCACAGGTATGGATCAGTGATGCATTATTTTGCATATACACATATATACATGTGGTCCATATATACGCATCATCCAGCTGACAGCAGGCAGGGAGACAGAAGAGGATATATATAAGGAAGACTCCATTCAATTTGTGCGAGCCTACTGTGTTGTAAGTTCGTCCTCGATCTCTCGGTCATCTTCACTTGGGAAAGCACCAATTCATTATATAGTCATTAACAAGCTAATAACAATGCAACCCCCTTGCTGAGGACCACAGATTTTTGTTTATATGCGTGTGTGCTGCTGCTGCATGCAGCTTTATTTCTTGGGTGATCAAAACCTAATTAGTTTGGCATATACTAAACTAGTAGGATGCCCCCCTCGCGTTGCTGCGGGTATAAAGTAGAAATATAAGGAGTTTATAATAGTCGAAACTATAAATTAGTAGATACATATATATAGATGTAGCAGGTCAATTGCGGAGGTTGTATTCATTGACATACATGATCTAAATTATTTGAACTGGCTATCACCTAAATCTTATCTACCCGAGGGTCATCCCCCTCCCAAAATTTAGGAGTTTTCCTTCATAAAATTATGCATATTTTGAAGGACCACATGTAATCCATGTGATATGTAGTTTTGCTAGGTTTTTGCTTACAAACGGGTTTTTGCTTAGAAACGGTTTAAATTATCAAAATATATCCATGTGGGATCTTGTTTTGAAGAGTTTATTGCGAGAAATACCATGGTGCAATTGGATTTTAATTATGATATTTGGTTTAAGTGCTACGACTTTTTTTCTATTTCAAAAGAAAAAGCTAGTGGGAGATAAATGAGTCTTAGTGGAGATAACTCCTTTGATGATGTCAGCTGACATCACTTTTAAAGTCTCGAGCAATCAGAAGCTAGAGAATTAGTTAGTGGGGGTTAGGATTATAGGAGTTATAAATACAGGACTAGTACACCATCACCAACCAATGGAAACATACTCATCTCGATCTTTCCTTAACACTCAGTTTTATTAATGAATTAGCTAGGAGCACACATTGACCAATTCAAGAAACCATCCAACATTCACTACTACAGGATTGAGCTTGCGCAATGTTTGGCATTAGGCGTCGGAGGCAGGCAAAATTGTCGACCTCATCGGTTAATGCTGTTATTAACCGAGGCGGCTGCTTTTGTTAACCGAGGCAATTACAAGAGACCGTCTCGCAAAATCCATTAACCGAGGTAGACATTATAACATAACTGTCTCTGTTAAATAGATAATAACTGAGGCGGACATTGTAATCCAACCGCCTTAGAAAATCATTAACCGAGACAGGTATTATAACATAACTGTCTTGGTAAATCAAGCCCAACATGCTAGCCCAATAGACCCAGTTACGAACACACACACACATATACACACAAAACTTTAGAGTTCCCTCACCAGTTGCACTCCTCTTTCTTCCTCAGCCAAGCGGTCATCCCTTCTCCTCTGTCTCCTTCCCTCAGCCAAGCGGCCCCGACCCTTCTCTCCCACTCGCAAGCACTCCTCCCCTCCTCCACCTCAAGCCATGTGTGACACGTCCTCGAGCTCCTCTGTCGCTTGCAGCTTCTCCCTTCTCGTGGTGCTCCATGTGGGGGCGGCAGTCATGGCAGTCAGGGCCTAGATCTGGCGGCACCTTTGTCCTCATCTTCACCAACGTTAGTGGCAGATCCAGCCGCCTCCTCCTCAGTGGCAGCGGATCGGGCCTCCTCCTTGGCGGCAGCGAATGCAGCCCCCTCCCACTCCCCGGTGGCGGCAGATCCAACCCCCTCCTTGACGACGATGGATCCAACCTTCTCCTCTTCCCGACGGCACTAGGCAGTGGCGGAGCGTGAGGTAAAAGCAAGGGGGAAGCTACAGTAGATCACTTGGTAAGAAGCCCCAAGAAAGTATGACATCCAAGGTGCAGCAAGGAGAATTCAGCGACTCAACGCATTCATAGACTTTGATGTCCAGAAGCCAGCATAAGTTAGTATGGTGGGAGTCTTACAGTAGATATAAAAGAAGAGACCTAATACATATACTATATACATGTTCAATCACTTCCAAATGAAGGGGGGGCCAGGAGCCCAGTATCGCCTCCAAGAGGCTCCGCCAGTGGCGCTAGGGGAGGTGGATCAACAGTGGCGGCGCATGCCTAGATCCAAGCCTGTGTGGGGTTTTTTTTTTTTTTTTTGATTGTTTTAATCTATTTACGAAGGCAGGCAAAGCAACCGCCTCCGTTAATCTTCCATTTACTATGACCTTTGATTGGAGGCGGTTGCAATGCCCGCCTCCATTAATCCATTTTGCCTATGGTTTACAACCACCTAAGAGATATAAATGGTTTTTTTTCAAACATGGTTACAACACATAGAGTCAAAATTGCAACTTCAAATTCAAGTAGGAGCAAGCACAATATTTTGGTCTATATGGCTGATCAGAAATGATGTATTATTTGGAAAAATTTCTCTTATTTACCGATGGTTAACCACCGGGCATGGTTTTTGTCCATACTTTAAAAGGAGACCAACCAACTAAAAGGAGACCACCGACAGTTCTCTTCGCCAACCGTCAGTGGAAAATCACATTTGCACTTGTGGTTCTCACTTAACCACCATTTCTCCTAGTCTTTCCCACTGGCGGCAGTGAGAAACGCCAGTGGAAGGACTTTTACCACCGCTAGTATTGATGTTTTGTGTAGTAGTGCATGTTGCAATAGAGATTTTCGCCACAAATGGATGGTTGCTTTCTAATAAGCTTAGAGCTTAATTTTTTTTTATATAGTTTCCTTACACTTTTGAGAGCTTTTCTTCATCAACCGGTGGATGGAACTATGTAATATTGAGTGCTTGAGTGTAAAACTCTTGTAGAGATCGGAACAAAATTCCCTTGTACTATAAAAAAACGTAGAGTAGCGCTTAGACGTGGAATATAATTATGTAATGATTATTTTATTTTAATAAATTGTGCTAAACAGGATATACCTCGGACCTAGTCATTAAGCTAACAAATAAATAAATGTCCCCCGATGCATGATCAGTGCATGCATGCATGCAGACAGTGTCACCCCATGCGGGGGACGAGGAGGCAAAGCATGACAAGCTAGAGAGATTGATGGAGCACGCACGTAGAGTAGCATTTGTACTAGTACTGTAGTAGTCGTCTACTACTAGCAGGTATAGCCTGCAGGGTATGTCCAGGTGGCAGTATCCTAGTGGCTGGTAGCGGTGGTACTGACTACTGAATACTCAACGTGGGGCTTAGGTTTAGCTAGGGCGGCTTGTTTGGATCTCATTCTAATAGTGAGATTTTAGATTCTACTAGATAATATATATAGAATCTTGATTCTGAATTAAAAAAATGTTTGGATCTCACTATTATAGTGATTATTGTATTTGCTTAGTCTTTAAACGTTAGGTTTAGGGTAGATTCTGAAACCCAAGTGTTGAGGTCTCATTCTCATGTTTTTCTACCTAGAGGTCATTCTGATTGTTTGAGATCCAAACCGATCCTGAGCATAACTAGGCACACCTAATTCGCAAAAGAAGAAACAAAAAAGATTCATGCATGCATGGATCCATCTTATTACCTAAGTATGTTACTCCCCCGGTTAAAATAAGTGCCACGTCTCACGTTTCAAAGAGTAAGCCAATTTAAAATTTCACTAAACATATATATAATTATTAATATTCAAAACAATTATCATTCAATTATCAGGTCACATATTTTTATAGTAACTTACTTGGACATAGAAATATTGATATTATTTTTTTATAAATCTAGTCTAAATTAAAATTAGCTGTCTTGTGGAGATGCGAAATGTACACATTATTTCGGGATGGTTGGCACACATTTGAGAGTAGGGCTAGTAATACACCCTTCAACTAGTTGTATGTCTTAGGCCTATTTTTTTCTTATAAAGTTTTTTAGTCCTTATCTATAAAGTGGCTAAGTCTATTTCTCCTTTTCATCTCCGTCTCAGTATTCAGTCCGCATGTTGTGTACTTATTATAGCTAACAATAAGACCACCTTCTTAAAAAAAAAAAAAAAAAAAAAAAAAAAAAACCCCGGTGCATCATCGGCAGGAGACCGAGAGGAGAGCAAAACGGAATGTGGTGCGTGGGGTTCACTGTCACTGCCCGATGCTGCTGCGCTATTCTTGCAAATAAAGCCGGCAATGGCCGGATCATCGATCGACACACACAAACATACTACTACTAAGCAGCTGCAGGCCGGTACTGTGACATGCATGCCTCCACATTCCCCCCCTCCCCACTCTGATAAAAGATGGCAGCGGCTATACCTTAGCCCAGGCACAGAGAGAGGAGAGAGAGATGAATAATGCAGGATATGCTAAAGCTGTAGAGAGAGAGAGAGAGGACTGCTTTAGGGGCCTCACCCCTGGCTGCACCCTGCAATGGGGCAAGGCTGATCGAAGAGAAAATAACAACTCACTTTGTTTGTCTATTTCCTTGATTATTATGTTTCTTCCTTATTAACTTGAGACATCTCTCTCTTTTTCCTCTTACTAATTTACTGCTCTCTCTCTCCTCTTGCAAATAAGCATATGCATGACCTCTCCATGTTCGAGTTCGCACAATCACAAACACACACACAAACACACCAGGAGCTGAGGATTTGAGAGGTAAAAGCAAAGGAAATCGGCGAGCAATGCCCTACACCAGCAGGATATATACAGATGATGACTAGTAGCTAGTTCCCACACGCCACTAGATCTTGTTCATCCTCTGCACCCCGGAAAGCACTCTGAACCGCTGGGATATGCATGCTTTGTAGTAACAACCACCCCAACAAAAACATTCTTGCGTCAAATATTCCAGTCCATCCAAATAAAGCTGCTGGCGGATCGATTTGATGGCAGCTCCATGCATTCTGCCTATCATTTTGTGCATGGCCATTTGCTGCCTACAAAGCTAGATTAGCCGGCCTTGCACCGCAGTACAGTACATACATGTGTTGTTGATGACTGATGAGTGAATCAGCGGCCATTTTTTTTGTTTTTTTTTTAAACAACACCATACCATACCATTATTAACATTAATTTAGGAAGAGGGACATTACAGAAGTGCTAGCTAGTAATACCCGTGGTCAAAATGGAATTGAAACGTCAAAGAAACAGGGGCCACATACGAGCTATTCAAATATATTTGTACTGAATGAACACGTACTGCAAAAGAAAGAGAGAGGGGTCGGAGGAGAGAAGGAAAAAAACAGTGCCTGAAGCAGCCAAGGAGGGACAGTAGGTTGCCTTGTACATTTGTCAATTAATTGCTAGCAGGGTGTGCACCAGAGTTTCTAGCTGAGGACAAAACCTGTGTATATATACTGCTCAAAAGATGCTGCTGCTGCTGCTGCATGCTGATGGTGATAAGAGTGGCAGGCCACCACTGTTATGCATCTCATGCATGGACACACACATACATGATATTTCACTGGAAAAATGTAACATGATGCCTGCCTCATTCTACGACCATCCTATAGATAGCTGCTCCTACTAGCTTATTAGTATTAGACAGAATAGCTAAATTCATCCTCAAACTGAGGGGTCCCTGAACTATGAAAACGGTCATTTTAGTACTCAAACTTTCACAGTCGGCTCAATTTCATCCCTAAACTATGAAAATGACAGAGGCCCCTCAAACCGGGGAGGGCTCAATTTCGTCCTTGGTTCGGCGTGGGCGCCATGCTACTCGGCTGTCATCGCAGGGTGAAATCAATTTCTAAAAGCCTGCAACCGATTTATTCTTATTCCAACTAGTTGCAACTAGTTGCAACTTTTCAATACAATATCCGATGAAGATAATTTTTATAATTTAATTCTTTGTTAGAAAATTAATATAATTTTTGTAGATCTATCGCTTCAAAATAATTACGTTAAAAATAGCACCATAATAATCGTGTTTTATCGTTTGCCGCATTAGAAAATTAATATATTTTTGTATGGAGTTAAATGAATATACTTTTTATATTTTTTATACCGTCTCAAAAGTGGTTTTCTAATTTGAGAGATGCTTGGAACACAGGCTAAATCAAATTACAAGCAGCAGTAGGTAATTATTATAGTACTAAAATTTTATACTAACTTTTGAGCATCGTAACGTCCTCAAATAAAAACATTAAAAACTAGAAAGTTGTAGATCTTATCGAGATCTACAATTTTTATACAAAAATCATCTTCATCGGATGTTGTATTAAAGAGTTATAACTAGTGGCAACTAGTTAGAATAAGAATAAAAGGTTTTTAGAAACCGATTCCAACTGACATGGGCGATGATGCCTGCCTCATTCTATGACCATCCTATAGTTTGAGGATGCTGTCGTCTTCATAGTAGCTTATTAGTATTAGGGACCATCGGCGATAGTTTAAGTACTAAATTGGCAGTATTACATAATCTGAAACCAGAACAGGCCTGGTCTCCACCAACATGAACCGTCTACTGTATATGATGAGTCCTTATCTGAGGCAGTGCAAAGCATGCATGCCATATTTATGTCATAATAATATTTGGCTGATTATGTTTTGTATGATGCTATTCCTACTTGATAAAGTTTTTTTTAATAATAACTCAACAATCTGCAAAAGGTAAAGTTTGCTACTTAAAGAGAATGAAGTGGCCCTATATATATCATGATTTCCATCAATACCATGCTCCAGAGGGGACTGACCGTATTGCCGGTATCTTTAATCTGTAATAAGAGCTTTTTCAGAAAAGCAAAATTTGTGATGAAAATTGCTAGCTAAAGTTGCCCGGCCTGGTGAGAGTAGACTTCAATTTATGTTCTGACAAGTGCAGATGTCTGTTGAAATATCTTTTAGGACCATCTATCTCCTAGGGGATTTATTCACAAGGTTTCTTTAATTTGACCATGGGATTTGAATTGAAGTTCAATCAATATCAATATAATAAACCTGATTATAGATAATCTCTACTTTCTGCTAGAGGTATATTTCATATATATTAATTCTTCATGCTTGCTTATTTCGGTTAATACACACTGATCTCTCTGTCCGAGTTCATTCAGGCATGATATGCTACTACTAAAACACAGTCAGCACAACTTTCTTGCATTCTCAAAATGCACGAAAGGCTTTACTGTTAGTACATAGTAACACTCATTGCCTAAGCTAATGGCTGCACTTTATTTGCTCTCCAGAAAGCAAAGGCAAGCACATTTGCAGGATTTGCTATTGCTCCATGAAAACCACACACCTGCTGCAAAAAGACCACCAGATGGGGTCGCCCTGCATGGAGAGCTAGCATGCAAAACAAAACATTGCCCCCTGCATCTTTTTCCACAAAACTTACCCTACCTAACTGGACATCAAAAGAAGAGGGAATATTAACCTTTGGAGTGATGATAGATACTCCAGAGGTGTGAGTATAAGGAGGGCTTGTGGCCATCATCCCCTGTTTGCAGCCTGTGTCCAAGCTGCCCTGCCTGCCTCCTCCAAAGAAGCTTCACCTCTGCAACAAAAACACTAGGCATGCTCCAAAAGAAAAAACAATGTGCTTGGCCTGGCCGGCTACTGGCTAGTGACCAAAAGGGAGTCTCCAAAGTTGCAATCAATCAGAATCAAGTTGTGTGGCACACTAAATATCATGGTGTCACCTCAACAAGCCAACACCAAGCATGACATTATAGTGTCAAACATCTATCAGCTGCATCTCTCACATCATCCTTTCAATCTTAAAGCATCCATCCATCCATCATCATCCATCTAATCCTACCCTACCCTACACTATCCTATCCATCTACTTCTACCATGGGAGAGGACAGAGGAGAGGACCTGGCCTTGCTTGGGCAGCTCCATGCATTCCATGGCATGGCATGCAGATGCAGTGCACGCATGAGGACGAGTACCTGTGGCGACAAGAATGACAAGGGGTCATTCCTCACTCCCCTGGTTGCCTTGTGGGTGTACAATCTTTTGTTTGTGGCATTCTTCTGTGGGCCTTCACATGCCAACAGCACCCCTACTCTACTTACCACTAGAGCT
This sequence comes from Chrysopogon serrulatus, assembly GCA_015844335.1. NCBI lineage: Eukaryota > Viridiplantae > Streptophyta > Magnoliopsida > Poales > Poaceae > Chrysopogon > Chrysopogon serrulatus. The sequence goes on from JADLZL010003482.1 coordinate 125,214, forward strand.
GCAGCGGCAGCTGCTGCAACAACTACCTGTAGCAGCAAGTACCCTTTCCTTTCGTCCCCTCCTCCCAGTCGCTCCCTCACCATCTGATCTTTTTTGAACATCAAACAGACCAGTGAGAGACGCTCATGAAACGCCACTCTTTTACACACCTGGAAGTTCAGTGCATGCGCATCCATCTTAATCAGTGCACAAATTGATCGATCGGGCCCAGTATGCTCACCAGCAACCAACACGATACATATGCACAAACTCAATCAACCAGAACTCTGTGACAGATGATTCTGGCTCTGGAAAACAATCAAGGATTCGACATTGTGGAAACAGAAACAAACGGGCTCACGCAGGCAGGCAATCGGGGTCGAATTTGAATAGTCTAATTCAGATACATTAAACCATCGTATAATAAGAATTTAAACATTGGTACAAGAGGGAGAGGGGTGAGGTCAACAGCCAGCAACTTGCATGCTTTCAGTTTACAGGCAGGAGGAAGAGGAATGGTAGGTAAGTTGAATTCTAGTGATATACTTGTCAACCAAAGAATCTCAGCTCAAGTCTTCACAGTTGCGGGTTCCCAAACAATTGTTGTGTTGTACTCCAGTGTCATCATTGTAGAAGTAATAGTCCTGCTTCACAGAAGATGATTAGTTAGCAATTCATAGGAGCATCAACACTATCAGAAACATCGAAATCTACTGCAAATGCTTTGAAGCAATATTTAGAGAAGGATGCAATGAATCATGCAGATTAACAAGGATTGGCATCTAGCATACTGGGTGCATGGACAAGACCAGATGAACAGTCCAGACTAATGTGTCTGGGATCAGATTCATCATTGTCTTAGTAGTTTATAGACAACATCAACCATGACAAGACAACCCCAGGCATGAACAATGTATTAAACAGCTATAAAAACCACTGAACCAACAATGTGAATCTGGCCTGAGTGTCAATGAGCAACAATGATCAATCCAGTTTTGAAGCTCTTTTATTTCCAAGGGCAATGAGGAAGGATTCTCCCCAAGACAGGAATTACATTCCAAGGAGGGAATGGGTGAGAGGTAGTCTATCTCTGGTTTGGATGAGAGTCTAAAGTATACATCTTCAGTAAAAGGCTCTGGGAATCCCTCTTTTAGTTGGTATAAGCTCAATCTAGCAGAGCTGGCTTTAAGGGTTACAGGGGCAGGGCAAATGAGGCAAACATCTCTTTTATAGTCATACCTGCAAGTTCAAAGAGCTACCATCCTATATCATGCAAAATGCTATGTAATGACATCTAAACAAATAGATAGTAATGACAACTAAATAAATAGATGGGTATGGCATCCCTCCGTCCCAAAATAGATGAGCAAGTTTGACAATTTATAGAAAATATGTATAATAATATCTAAATAAAATTAAAAAACTAGATCTAAAATCTTTACATAATACTAATTATGATACTAATGGATGATATTTAGTATTTATAAAATTGCCGCATCCAATTTATAAACATAAATTAGCTTCATCTATTTTGGGACGGAGGGAGTAAACAAATAGATAGCATGACATCTAAAGGTTAACAATCCAAATCCAAATACATGATACAAAAAACTTATTCACTGAATCACAATATAAACATAAATTAGCTTTCTTGTGGTTCTCCCCCAGGTTCAGTACCAAGCTCTTAAAAATGATTGTTCTCCCCAATGATTGATCCAAGTACCAAGCTTAAAACTGTGCTATTCTGAGGTTCTCTCATCAATGATTGATCCCGTATTCCAGTTAAATCAGGTAAGACGTGGAAATCTAACCAGATGAATGCACAGAACTAACTCTCTTGTTCATATGTCGCTATCTGCAACAATGGAACTAGTGTGGAATATCCATGCTTCTAACATTATATGTGTTAGAAGCCTTTGACCAACAATTACTACCAGTATATAACTTTGGGGATACAAAATCAGCGTCATTAGATTTGTATTCACAAGTACTTTATTTCATGATTCAAAGTTTGTATCATTAAAGGGCAAATTAAGAGAATAAAATTGGTCAAGGCCTGTTCTAACAAAACAAAATACCCCTTACATTCACAGATCCCAAACAGAACAGGGTCCTACTATGCAGCAGCAATTTTGCCTTATCTGGAGCTACCTCAAGCTTATCTAAGCACCAGCAAAACTCGGATCCCAAACAGAAATAAGGGTCCTAGCTCAAGCTTCAGCTTCCCATAGTCAGCTTAGTCACCTCACAGCAGGATACAATTTTGCAAAACAAATTACCATAAAATCGTCTATTACTCAATAACTTTACTCCATAAATCACAGGTTCAGTGCATCCACCTAATATATTCAAAATCAGCTATTTTGCTTCAGTTGTACTCCTATAGCAAGAATCAACTTTCATGTCGAACCATAGTTCCCTCTGTACTAAGAATAAAGCATAATACTTTATAAAATTTAAGTAGGACGCATGAATCGAGTGGATGTAACAAATTGGGAAACAAACTATTCCATTTTATTTTCATGCAGTAAAGAAGGATGTACAGGACTCAGATTGTAAAAAAGGTATGATGCCAAAACTGAACAATTGCATCTGTTTCAGGACAGCTAGAATCCACCCTACCACATCCACCTTTCCATCTCTAAGGTATGTCCAAACAATGAAGGAATTATCATTTAGCAAAATTGATGAACGAATTCACTGCTGTATGAACAGCCAGCCAATATCTCAAATATTGAAAGCTAACACTGAACTATGGATGCCAACATTTGTTTTTCGTTATAGCTAATTGAATAAATAGCATGAAATGCAGTATATAGTAAGAGTTTAGGGTGCCAAGATACATTGCTAGAATTCACTGCTACATTTGAAGAACTTGGATTCTTAAGATCATAGCTGAAGATAGCAGAATTAGGATAACCACTCCAGTTTCAATTAACTAATGCAAACATGCAAATCCAAATGAAAAATATGCTATCAAAAAAATTGGCAGATTATGCGCAAGTTTCATGGAAATACTTACATATTCTATCAATTTGAAGGAATATATAACCATAATTAAAAAATAGGGGCATTGCAGTAATTCCTATCAGTAAAGAGTGACAAAATTTTCACCAGTGGGGTATCAGAATACACGCACCTGAAAGTCATTGTGAACCTAGCTTCATATGTTCCAACATTGTTGCAACACTAGCAGTATTGTCAACTTGCTGCATATCTACATTCGTTTGATCCTTTTTGTTATCACTTCCACCATTAATTCCATGCTGAAAAGAAGTGGCTGCACCGCCATAACCAGCTCTGTATAGAAGGTTAAAACCAGGATACATTTGAGGATATGTTCCATAGGCCGGAGGAACCCGCCTTGACATCATGCCAGGAACGTTTGTCATGACGCCTTGGCTTGGGTATCCACTCCCATAGGGATAGGCCCCCACAGCAAAATAGGGAGCAGGGAAGTAGGGCTGGGCAGGAACAGGTTGTGGCATGTAGCCATTGTAGGGGCCATATCTAGCATTGTATGGTTGGTACATGGAACCTTCATAGCCAGCAGGGCCCCTACCACCAAAGGAACGTCCGCCACGGGCTCTGTTCCGGTAATACTGCTCATCCTTGGGGATAGCAATCTTGGCCTCCACCTTGGTCCCATTCAGGTTATGAAAGCCCTGTCGCATCACCTTCCCCACTGCCTCCTCTGAATCAAAGGTGATGAAACCGAACCCCCTCGACCGGCTCGTCGCGCTGTCATAGATCACCACGACGTCCGTCACAGTGCCAAACGTCTCAAAGTAAGCCCGGAACTCCTCCTCAGTGATGTTATCCCGCAGGCCGCCAATGAAGACCTTTTTCGAATCGTAGCTCATGTTGTTGCCGCTGTCCGCCGCGGTACCGTTCCCAGCGGAGGCCTGATTGTCCTGGCTCCCCTGAACCTGGCCCTGTTCGGACTGCTGCGGCTGGGAGTGCTGCTCGCCCTGGTTTCGCGGAGCTCTCGTCCTGGCCCTCTTAACGTCCACCTATATATATAAGAAAGAAAGGCCAACTATCAACATAAGGAATTAATAGCATCACATGACATCTACTATATCTAAGTGAAAGCTCCATCACAGACCAAATCAGAGCCAGGACAGCAAAAATAAAGGAATTTAGATGCAATGGTGAGCTTACAAGACGGGATTACACGTCAACCGGACAGTAAGACCTACAATTTTCACAAGCATGGCCCTAAGATATGTATAGGATTTGAAATTTGAGTCCCAGATTCATTCATGTGGGAGCTCTTATATCTACCAACCAACGTCGTAACCATCCACGCGGAACAACGCCTACCAAGCTCAGAGCCACGCGAACCCGAACCCCCCTACGAAGCAGCAGCAAGCCCTAACGAGGCCGGATCAGATCGGAGGAGCGAGCGGAGCGGGGGACTCACCATGCGTCCGCAGAGGAAGTGCCTGGGGTCGGCGAGCGCGGCGGCGGCGGCGGCCTCGCCCTCGAACTCGACGAAGCCGAAGCCGCGGCCGTGGCCCGTCTCCCTGTCCCGCATGACGATGACGGAGCGCACCTCCCCGAAGCGCGCGAAGTGCGCCCGCAGCTCGGGCTCCTGCGCCCCCGCCGGGATCCCGCCCACGAAGAGCTTCCGGCTCTCGCCGGCCTCCTCCTCGCCCGCCGCCGGACCAGCAGCAGCAGCAGCAGCCGCCACAGCCGCCGCCATCGCCGACGAAGAGAGAGAGAGAGCTAGCTAGGGTTTTGCGGAGGAGCGAAAGAGGGAAGGGTGGCTGGCGGCTGGGCGGGCGGTGTGCGGGCGGCCGCGGACGTGTGCGCGTGGCGAGTTCAATTTGATTTGTTTGGTTGGCGACGGGGTTTAGCGCGGCACGGACGGTCGGGATCGGGCGGGGAGGCGGCGCGGGCCGTCGGATCTGGGGATTAGTAGGCCGGCCGTTCGGGTGGACTTGGACTTGGACTTGGACTCGGACTCGGCTGGGAGAGGGACGCGTCCGCCCGTTGACCGCGGCGAGATCCGTGTTGACCGGTGGCCCGCCCGGCACGCTCCTCTCCGGCTCCGCCTCGGATGCGGTGGACCGGTGTGCCGTGACGTGGTTTCCCCGTTTTGACTGGGTCACTGGTGGTGGACGCGTAACGGACGGAACAGCCAAGATGGAGGCTCTCGCTGGGCTGGATTCCAGCAAGGCTTAGTCCCAGGCCCAGCCCATCATTGACCAGACTACTACTGCACAGGCCTCACTGGCATGGCTTGAGCATCTCACCAATCGGGCCAAGCAAAAAAAAAAAAAAAAAAAAACTCCGCTACCGGCCCACAGGCCACAGCTGATGCATGGCTCGCAGCGTTCAGACTTCGACACGAAACGGAAGAAGATTGAATTGAGAGATCTCGCAGTTTGCAATGTGCAAGTGTCGAATACG
>JADLZL010003483.1:0-98297 GCA_015844335.1 Chrysopogon serrulatus
TGTTGTTCTCGATCATTTTGCGGGTATATCAAATTTTTGCACAGAATAGAAGTATCTCAAATGATGAATTGGACTACATCATTGCGACGGCTCGTCGAGACGATCGAAAACGGACATATCATTTGCTATATTCGGAGTCCGGAGTCAAAAAGATATCAATTCTACACCGAAATCAACACTAGAAAACTCTAGAAGGCACCGGGCGGCGACGCCAAAGCTGGGGGCCCACTGCTGGGTGGGGGCCGGTCGGCCCCCCGGGGCCGCCGCGCTCTCCGAGCCCAATCGGGGCCCGCTTCGACGGACGGCCTCCAACCGCCTTAGGGTTTGCATCTCCACCGTTGGCGAAGTCGGTTTGGCCCAACAAGCAAACAATAGAAGAATAGTCCCACATCGCCTGTTCAAAAGAGGCGGGAGGCTTTTCTAGGATATAAATAAAGAGGTAGACCCTCCTAGTTGAGGGCACCATATTATGGAGATGTAGAGGCGTCCCTCGAAAGGATAGACTCTCATCTCCAAAGCTCTTGTAAAGTAGAAAATAGGGAGAGAGGAGAGGAGGCGGTAGAAGAGGAACCGCTTGCGGATCTTCCTCAACTTTGTACCTCTGGAGGAGGCGAATCTTCTTTAAGTTCTTTGAGTTGGTAACTCTAAGTTTTCTATTTATTTAAGTTTTGTTCTTACTTTACTTTGTTTACGGGATCTTAGCTCGTATTGAGTGCTCTAGTTATTCTTGGCGTAGTTAGAGTAGTAGTCGATAGCGTAGGCGTGGTGTCTAGGCTAGAGTTTACCCGAAGTTTGCGCCCAATTCTTACGGTTAGTTGTGGTAGCCTTCGGAGGTGACGGCTCTATTGGTCTTCGTATTCCACCACGTCGGAGTTGGTGTTTCGTAGAGCTTTTGGTTTTTACCTTACCCCTATCTTCTTCCCGGTCTTATTCGAGAGTTGGATAGGTACTATTGCTCCAAAGTAGACAAATATCGTGAGTTTGATTCTTAGTTATCTAGATCACCTTAGATAGTCCCTCTCTACCCACCAAAAACATTTATCTTTTCTATCCTTAGACGCTCTTGATTCGTTACTAGATCACTTGGCGTTCCTCGTGGAAATTCGATACCTTGGAATACTCTTAGGTGAAAGTTACGGCGGTATCCGTGCGCTTATGGATTTATCTCTTTGATTATTCATTGTGCGTTAAATATACCAGCATCCCCGACCAGGAAGTTCCACCCGGACGGGGAGGTTCCTGGCCGAGGAGACCGGAAGCACTCTCTTGCACGCGACACTGCGCCACCCTCGACCAGGAAGTTCCGGTCGAGACCAGGAAGTTCTTGGCCCCGAGTCTTGCCCAATCTCAAGCCAACGGTCGGATCTGTTTGACCGGAACTTCCGGTGGGGCTCCACCGAGAACTTAGGTAGGCCATTCGGAGACCGAAGTATATATACTTTTTGAACTCCGTTTCTAACCGATTACGCCCGGACATTTCACTCTTTTTCTTGCACTTCCAAGCCCCCAAGCTTTGACTCACCCACTCTCTCTCCCCCCTTGCTTCCAAACTTCAATCTTCGATTGTTTGAGCTAGGGACGTGAGATTTGAGAGCGGGAGTATCGATCTTCGACTTGAGCACTTGGTTTCCTCGTCTCGTAGGTTGGTTTTGTGTTTATTACTCTTGGGTTCTTGGAACCCTAGCCCGGCTAGGCGTTCTTCGTGGTTGCCCGGATTGATTTACTTGTGAGGGCACCTCAAGTGTTTGTATTACCCTTCATCTTAGTGGATATCTCAAGTTTTCCTTTGTGGTTGCTTGAGGGAGGCGACACCACGTGGTCGGGGCCTTGGTGGCCACCTCAACAACGAGGACGTAGGCACTCCTTTGTGGGGAAAGCCGAACCTCGGGATAAATCGTGTGTCCCGCGTGCTTGTTGTGGTGGTAGCATCGACTACCCTTGTTATTGTGTTCTTTGTATTCTCTATTGCTTATTTGGTTGTAGGAAGAAGAACTCAATCAAAGAGGTGATTTCCAAAGGTGTGGGGAAAACTTTTCCATCATCAACATCATCTAGAAGGGTGTGGTAACTTGTGTAGTTGAAATCACAACTCATTTACTCTGATTTCCTAGTTGTAGGACACCCGGAGTTCAAGTTGGTTTGCAATAGAAGTTTTAGTCTTGTACCGGAACTTCTGCTCCAAACCACCGGAACTTCCCGTGAGCATTTAACTTCCGCACATTGAGTTTGTGAATTTCAGGATTCGAAAATACGCCTATTCACCCCCCTCTAGGCCAATTAGGTCCTTTCAGTTTTAGAGGCTTAGAGTAGAGATGGATACCTGACTAAGTTGCGTGTCATCGATGCTCCACCGGCATAAAGGGTCTGTTTGGTTCATAAACACAACTTGTCATACTGCAAATCATCAGTGTCGCGGGTTTAATTGTGTCCAGTTCACTACTATAACTATGACACTGTACACTTTCTTGGCACCTTATCCTTCACGTCATGTCTTCGCTTGCCACATTTTCTCTAGCCGTCACTTTTTGCCGAAACACTTTTCTCTAAGGGGGCGTTTGGATGCAGTGACAAAAGTTTTGCCTGTGCCACATCGAAATATTGGAGGGATGTCGGAGGGGTGTTTGGATTCCAATAAAAAACTAATCACGTAAGAACTAATCGAAGATACGACGAGACAAATTTTAAGTATAATTAATCTGTCATTAGCAAATGCTTACTGTAGCACTACATTGTCAAATCATGTAATAATTAGGTTTAAAAAATTCATCTTTTAACATTATCGCAATCTGTGTAATTACTTATTTTTTAGTCTATATTTAATACTCCATGCATGTGTGACAAGATTCGATAGAACAGGGCAAAAAATTTGCCCTGCCCATCCAAAGAGGGCCTAACTATCACAATTTGCCGAAAGTTAGACGTGACAAGTTTAGCACGAACCAAATAGGCCCTTAGCTCGAACTTCTGGCGATCATTCACTCTTTCACTCCGAGCTTCAAAATTGAAATCTGAAGGAGCAGCAGTAGGGACTTTCTTGGGTTCTTGGCTCCTTGGTACGCAAAGAAAGCCAAAACAACCGCCGAATTCAAATCCATCCCCCACCGAAATTTCCCCCAAAACATTGATGGAGGGAAATGGAACGGCCCGGTTTTTGGTGTCCAACCCAAGCACCCCCCTATTTAATTCACCACACACTGCTTTTTACTCCAACCGTGTCCCCACACCCCGCTCCTCGCTCGCACCCTTTTCACCTTCCCTTCTCCTCCTTCTCCCCCCTCCCGTGCTCTTCCTTCTCTCGAGAAGGGAGGAAACCACCACCAGGGCACCACCTGATAAGAAGGCGTTTCGGCCGGCCGGACGGACTCCCGCCCCCGCCGCCGCGACGCCATGGACGCCTGGGAGGCCACCAAGGCGGTGTTCGACCGGGTGCGGGCGCTGGACCCGGACAACGCGTCCAAGATCATGGGCCTGCTGCTCATCCAGGACAACAGCGACAAGGAGCTCATCCGCCTCGCCTTCGGCCCCGACCACCTCCTCCACGCCTTCGTCGCCGCCGCGCGCGCCGACCTCGCCGCCAAGCCCGCGTCGCCGCCGTCGCCGTCGCCCGTGCTCGGCCCGCTCCACCAGCCCGCCTCGCCCTGGGGCCCGCCCTCCTCCGACCGCCACGACCACCACCGCCAGTCCCCTTCGCCGCCGCCGCCGCTGGTGACCACGCGCTCGGCTACGACTACGACGGCGCGGCTGCTGGCACCGCGCTCTTCCCCGACGACTACGACTGCTGGTCCCCGGCCGGCGCCGCCGGCCACCGCCGCAGCTTCTCGCTCAGCGACGCCGAGCTCGCCGCCGCCAACGCCGGCTCCGGCGGCGCAGGCGGCGCGTGGAGGCCCTGCATGTACTTCGCGCGCGGGTTCTGCAAGAACGGCTCCACCTGCCGCTTCCTCCACGGCCTCCCCGAGGACGACGACGCCGCCGCGGAGCGGGAGATGGTCGTCATGCGCGCCAAAGCCCTCGCCGCCGCCGCCGCCGCCGCCGCGCGGCCCCAGCAGCAGCAGCAGCAGCTCTTGGCGTCCGCGTTCCCCTTCTCGCCGTCGCCGCCCAAGGGCGTCAACCTCAACTTCCTGCTGCAGCACCACCACAACCCAGCAGCAGCAGAGCGAGCCCCAAAGGTGCCATTTTTAGTTCTTCCTCGTCTCGTCACCACAAAAGTTCACATTTTTGTCGCAGTCTCGTGTGCTGCCCGGTCGGCGGCCTTGCTGATCTAGTAGTCTCTCTCGCTCGGTGCTTCAGGGCGGCAGCAGCAGCGGCGGCGGCCATGCTGCTCCAGGGCGGCGGCGACGACATGCACGGCAGCAGGTTCCCGGTGCGGTCGCCCCGGCTGGACCGCGGCGAGCTCATGTCCAGCCCGCCGCGCGGCAGATCTACCTCACCTTCCCGGCCGACTCCACCTTCAGCGAGGAGGACGTCTCCAACTACTTCAGGTGGGCACGCCACCATTATTGGGGGGGTCCTGTCGTGTTTCGACTACTACTGTCTCTCTCTCCAGCTACTAGCATGATTGATCCATCTCATCGATGGCGACGCGTCTGTTTGGGGTTTGGCAGCATGTACGGGCCGGTGCAGGACGTGCGCATCCCGTACCAGCAGAAGCGCATGTTCGGCTTCGTCACCTTCGTCTACGCCGAGACGGTGAAGATCATCCTCGCCAAGGGCAACCCGCACTTCGTGTGCGACGCGCGCGTCCTCGTCAAGCCCTACAAGGAGAAGGGCAAGGTCCCCGACAGGTTCAGGTCCGTCCGTCGCCATGGCCGCTTGCTTCTCCTTCTTCTCATCCTCCATCGACCTGCCCTCACGCATTGCACATTGGTCGTTTTGACAGTTTCTGTTCGTAGCAAACATTGGCATCATCTTTCTTGTCTTTGTTTCTTAACAAAAACAAATCTTGTTGCGTTATTTTCTCATCTTTTGTTTGGTTGCGCAGGAAGCTGCAGCACCCGCACCACGGCGACTTCGCCGGCTGCACGTCGCCCACCGGATTGCTGGATTCCAGAGACCCCTTCGACCTGCAGCAGCCGCAGATTGGTGAGCAGTAACCGCTCCGCTCTCTGCATTGCATTTCATTGCATTGCAAGCACGCATTCCGTTCTATTTTCTTTTCTTGCAGCATTCTCTTCTCCGCAGATAGATTCGTGTTTGACGACATGCTGTTGATGTTTGTTAGGACCAAGGATGATGTACGGGAACATTGCCAACCACGAGGCGTTCCTGAGGAGGAAGCTCGAGGAGCAGCAGCAGGCGGCGGAGCTGCAGCAGGCCATCGAGCTGGAGGGGCGCCGCTTCATGGGGCTGCACCTCCTCGACCTCAAGAGCAGGGGCCACCACCTCGGCTCCTCCCCCGCCATGACCACCACCACCACCAACCTGGGACAAGGTGACGGCAAAGGCAATGGCAATGCCGTCCATCTGGAGGATTTGAACATCCAAGGTCCGCTTCTTGACCCTGACAAAGTTCTTGGGGTGCTTTGAATGAATTGTTGAATGGAATCCATGATTCAGAGGTTGTGACAATGGAATCGAATCCATGATTTGTGGCTGTAGCAGATACTCCTGGCACCAAGACGGTGAACAGTAACAGCTTTGCAATGAGTGCGCCTGCAGCAGTTGCTATCGTCTCTGCGGCCGATGCAGGAGGCGAGCACGAGGAGCAGCAGGGAGAAGAGGATGGGGATGGGCATGGCAGTCCCAAGCAGGCAGTCAACCCTGGGGAAGAGGAGAAGACGGAATCTGGTCCTGTTGCTTGTGGATTCCAAGAAAGGTAAGATTGTTGTTGTGGAGGATTTAAAATATCTACCAAACGGGCACTGAGGTCACTTGGCTAGTAGCATTTCTTTTAGGGGAAAGGAATGGGAGGAAAGGTAGTATAGAGAAACAAAAAAGCAGACTTCATTTGTTTAGGCATGTTTTGGTGGCTGATAGATAATAAGGTTAGGCGTCTTGAGTCTTGACAAAAAAAGAGTGTGTCTTGCCGAACAAAATTGTTGCAGCACCTTATGCATGGTTAGTTATTAATTGGCTTATAAGTTTGGCAGTGAGGTGTGACGCGATAGCAAATCCAGTAAGTTTGTTGTCAATATGCTATTGTTATCGTCTGGCTGTAGACCTAATGGTGCCTCTATAAGTAATTGTAAAAGTCGGTTAGGTATGTAGGCTGTGCTGATCATTCATTGGTGGTTTTGAATCTTGAATGAACCAACAAAAGGGATTGAAAAAAGGAATGCAATGGCGAAAGGTAGGGGAAAGGAGAAAAGAAACAAGTGACCGCAGCTAATGGGCATTGTTAAGTTGGAGTGTCTTGGTTCAACTTGTTCCTTTCCTTTTGGGTTTGGTCTTGATCTTTCCAGGATTGATATGTTCCTTGTTTGCTTTGGATTGCAGTGGCGTGGCTGAGCACGCTTTGCCTGACAGCCCCTTTGCATCCCCCACCATGGCCTCCACTGATACAGCTCCAACTGCTCAAAATGGGAACACCAGCAATGACAGCCCTCACCATGTGGCTTCATCCCTCTTCCCACCTACATCCCACATTGAGCTGCCCCCATACAACTCCTGCTTCTTTCAGGCGCCCAGGTTAGAAATTCAGCCACTTTTCTCTTCATTGTTGTTTGCATTAGGATGTGTAGTGTTGGCAGCAGCACAGCTGTTTACAGTTTTTTATATAAATAATATCACAGTTGTTTAGAGTAGTAAGAAAAAACTGTTTTTCTTCAGGTTTTCTCCTGGGCATGAAGCCATTGGGCTGTGAATACAAGAGCAAAAGCCTGGTCTCCTTTCCTCTAATCTGGGGGTAAGTATCAATCAGCTGCTCAATCATGATGCATATTAAATTAGCCTCCCCATCCTAATGGTCGTGTCATTGTTTATTTATGTTGTTACCTGCAGGGACTATCAATGACCCCATCAAGTGGAGGAAAGAGTAGAAAGCTTTAATTAACAAATACTAGGTGTATCTTCAGAGAGGGACAGCAACAACAGCAACAAAAAAAAAAAGGGAGAGACAAGTCTAGGTTGTTTTAGCTCTAGGCCTAAGTATATGATAGTGTTATAGTAGTCCTATAAATAATAGTCTTTTAGTAGCTCCTGCCGTTATCAATATTGAAGAACAAGATCAAATCACTGGTCAATCTCAGTAAGCTCATTTCTAGTATGGATCTCAGTATGATACGGGTAATTAAACCCTTAGATGGTGTAGTACTAGTAACTAGACAACTAGTCCTGGCAGCCAGTTGTAGTGAAGTAACATGGCTGCATACAGACATCCAAAGGAAACAAGAGGGTAGAGAGGTAGTAGGGGAGTGGACAAAAGCCAGACCAGACAGACATGGTGCCGCTGCTGCAGCTGCACAAGGAAAAGTGATGAGACGAGGGGGGGTACTGCGGGACCAGAGCACTCACGGGCGCAGAGAATCACCTTCACCTCCATGAGCAATTCAGCAGAGACCCGGGGCTCGCCTGTGTACTATTTTGCCCATGCTCTTTGTCATGTATGCATCCAGCACGCCTTGTCCTTTTGGGTCTGTGCATCCACCTTTTGCTCTTCTTTTTACCCTGGTAGTAGAAAATAGCAGGAGGTAGTAGACAAAGAAATGAAAAGTAATTATCAGTCATTTATCTTGGTCCATGCTTCATATTTTGTTTGGTTCTTATTACTCTCTTTCAAATTAAATTAACTTCTAGAGTTATTGGAACTTAAACTATTTTGCATTTGACTAACTTGATAGAGAAGAGCACTAAAATTTGTGACTATCAAATTAGTGTTACTAGATACATAATGAAACATGTTTTTATAACATCAAATTAGTATTGCTAGGTACATAACGAAATGTGTTTTTCTAATACACTTATTTGATGACTTGTTTTCTATAAAGTTGGTGGAATTTGAGATCATTTTTATTTAAGTTGTGGGATGTAGTATATATAGAAGGCTCTTTGTTTGCTTTAGATTTGCTTTAACAGTACTGCTTGTTCTAAAAAACTCATTGTTGAACTCTGCTTTACCCGAAAAGATCCACAACCAATGGTACATCAGATACGGAAGTGTTCTTGCAGCGCTATATGACTTTTTTACGTCACGAGTGTACTCTTTTTTCATCCTAAAATATCTGTTGTGTTTATTTTTTGAGAAACAACTATGGATAATTTTTATAAATAATAAATATTATTATTAATATTATAATTAGTATTATCAGAAAAACTTTGAATCTAGTTTTTTAATAAATTTATTTGGATATATAAATATTGTAAGTATTTTTTTATAAATTGAGTTGAACTTGTAGTATGAAAATCTAAAATAACACTTATTTTAGGACAGAATGAGTATACTACAATAGTGCAAGTTGAATGTACCTCTAACGTTGCAAGCTTTGGTAGAGGCAAATTGTGTGTTACTAGCCAAGAGCAACTCCAACAAGCTTTGAAAAAGAGGCAAGTAGTATATTACTAGGTACTTAAGCTCTCAAAACTAAATTTAGTGCTCGAGCTAAAAAAATATATAAGCTGTCAAACCTATGGGAGGGCCCTCAAATCCATCTTGCACCTCTCACCCTTCATTTATAGGGGGGCCATGCCAGAGGCCCTCAATTTTTTGTTTGGATAGTTTTTATACTCGCACAACTTGTTCCATGTCCTCTCGTCAGCTCGCACTTTCGTGTAGCCATGACAACCTCTCAAGAGTCAAGACTCCCCACACTCGCTTTGATGACAGCCTCTTCCTCTCTAGAGAGGTCTTGATCACAGCCACTCTCTCCAACAAGCTCCCTGAATGGCAAGGTCCCAATAGCTATGCCACAATGTCCCTCCCAGGCGGTGTCACTCCTATCCTCTGTGGTGAGATCCTGTCCACTCTTCTCACTCGCTCGACTCTTTTCCTCCTAGGTGAAGGTGAGATCCTGGTGAGATCCTAGGTGAAGCACGTATGCTAATGAGTATCTTCGAAGGATCGAGTTGAATCAACAAATCTCGAGAATAGCATATGTGTCTTGCAATGATTGTAGCACTGAAAGAATAACGTCGTTAAATCTAGTAAAATATAAACATTCATGTCAAAACGAAAGAGACTTGAACCTAGATCGACAAGTTATACTTCGGGTGTTTGGCTGATCATATAAGCCGATTGAAAAGACAAACCGGCTGGTTTACCATGGAAAGAAAATACTGTTCGCATGGCTGATAAGCTCGGCTCATAAGACAAGCGAACAGGGTGAATATAAAATCTTAAAAAACACTTAGTTCGGATCGTCAAAACATTCATGAATGCTGCCAGAGACAGGGAGGGGGAGCAGGACGGAGGCTTCAAGGAGCGGAGTTGAAGATGGAGATAGGAGGTGAAGGAAGCCGAAGAAGAAATAAAGGGGCGGGGAGCTAGGCATATTGGAGGGCTTTTTGGCCATAGGCCATAGAGGAGGTTTTAGGTAGGATGCGTCTCATTTCATGAAATAGAATCGGCTTTGGGTATGTTCCCATTTGCCAAATTTTAAGGCAACCGGGAACGGGAGAAGAGGGAGAATAGTTCGGTCTCCGGTGCAGTGATTGTGAGAGTGATGTGTCTGCGAGTGAATGTAGGGAGGAGACCTGGCGGGGAAAGGGGGAACATCACACGACGGCCGGCGCCAACTAGCTCCGTGCACGCAGCAGCATTGCGCTTGTTTAGATGCAAACGATTAGAAAAAGTTGCAACTGTAGCATTTCGTTTGTATTTGATAAATATTGTCCAATCGTGGTCCAACTAGGATTAAAAGATTCGTCTCGTGATTTACAACAAAACTGTGTAATTAGTTATTTTTTTCACTAACATTTAATGCTCCATATATATGAGTAGAAATTGATGTGATGGAGAGAGAGTGGAAAAACTTGAACCTTTAGGTGAAACTTGCATGGAACTAAACGAGGCCTTGGTTTTCCCGATTCCGATGGGAAACACTACAATACAGTACAATGCAGATTGATGTATGTGCAGTGGGTTTTGTGTTGCCCTCGTCCTTGCCAACACGAGAAGGTTTGTTTGTGCTGAGCTAGACGACTACTGGAGTGTGAACAAACCTTGAAGGTCTGTCTGAGCGTCGGCACATTGTAGCCGGCCGGATTTGAACAAACTGGATGGGCGCCATGCCCTTGCCTTTGCCATTGCCATCAGACATCAGTGAGAAAAACCGTGCAGGTGTCTTGTTAAGGACGGCGATCGATCGCAGCAGCAACAGCAGCCAAGATATTTTGTTTCTCCTAACCAGCAGGCAGCAGGCATGATATGGACGCAGCATTCATTCACTAGCCGAGCTACTAGTACAGTAGTACTTGCATCAACGAACATGACATTTTAAAATGTAGAGGCCTGCCTGTGCCTTGCTTGATGACCGGTGGGTGGGGACTCTCGCCGGCTGTGTACTGTACTGGTAATAAACGACCGATTTTACCTTTTCTCAAAATAAAATAGAAGTTAATGAAATGAAATTGCTGTTTTTAAAAAGTTTCACCAGCTTATTCAAGCTTGACACTCACAATGATGGTAACATCGTCACAGGCAGTGGAGTTGAAAACTTGAAGCCTGCACTGAACAACTGAATCACAGGCACAATAATGTGCTACTACCACACACACACACACAAACACACCAAGCCGGAGGAGTGAGTACTTGTCATCTCGCCTGGCTGTCAAACCTAACCTCTCCATCTCTTTTTACTACATTTTTTTTTGTGATTGGACCTTTTACTACAGTTCTGGTCCTCTGGACACTAGTGTAGGTGAAAATGTGGTCAACAAGCATTTCCTCTGCAACAGAGGGCAGGCACAGCGATATTAATGGGCCTGGGGCCCCACTCCCCTTCCACCGGCCCAATTCAGCCCGGACCACCCTGCATTCCTGCAACATCAGGTATGCCATAGTACTGTATAACTGTAAGTCTGTGACTGTACCAACGGGTAAAACAAGCTCACTCGTGGTAATTTGCACGGTTGACGGTACAAAATCACTCGGAAAGAAAAAGAAGAAAAAAAAGGCTAGGCGACGAAATCACTGGGTACTGGCAGTCTTGATATTACAGAATGCATGTCAGCAATCTCGTTTCGTTTAACAAATGTTCAGTTCAGAATTGCAGTGAGAATACAATGTAATTTCAGAAGAGGTTCAGAGTCATCTTTATTAAAGAAAAAATAAGCAATGAAAACAAAGAAAGCACAATGTGAGGAAAAGTACAGCATTGCAAACTGAACCTGAACATGGAGAGGGTTCCAGTGCAGGCCGACGAATTTAACAAAAATCTGGAAGCTCAGTTAACTTTCAATTGCTTGGCACCCCCTGCTGCCGTTGCAAGAACACTCACTGTCTCCCTGGTAGCTTGATCTGCTTGTTTATTCATGGCCAGATGCAGCTCCAGAAGACCTGCAAGTCTCTCCATATTCCTCAGACCTTCCAGTGTTGTGATTTGCCCCTTCTGAGAAGGTCACCGATGGCAGAAGAGGTGAAGTGAAGCAGAGAAATAATTGCTGCATCGATCAGTGTTCTCTCCTGCTATCTACTAATCGGCATGAGAGGATGTGGCGTTCTGGAACACACCTTCCGGTGTGGTTCAAGTCTATTCTTAGCTTCTGAAGGCGTTCCACCACCTCCGCCATTTCTGGTCGCTCATCTGGATCTTCCCTGAGACAATCCACTGCCAGCTTGCCCATCTCTTCCATGATGAAGATGTTCCCTTCGACTGCAATCTCCTTGTCAAACATAGCTTTCCCACTATTTTCATTCCTGCAAGCTTTGACATATTCAATCTGGAGGCTAAAGTTTTCACTCATTCTTTGGCATTTTCTGGCGATTAATTCTAAGAGCACAATCCCGAAGAGTAAACATCACACTTTGATGTGAAATGCCCAGTCTTCAAGTAAACTGGGTCAATGTACTTCATGTCGAAACATGGCAAAAATTCACGTCCACTATTGGTCATCTGGAGAGCGTAAACAATATCCACAGACCTTTTGCAGAAAATCGTGTTCCAGCAGTATGCCAAACAGGATTTGGGTGGAGCGCAAATATTCTAATGGAGCGCAAATATTCTAATGCCTGTGCAGATCCAATTGCAATACCTAGGCGTAAATCAAGTGTGAGAAAAGTACTCACATTACAAGAAGAATGCAGAAGGTCATGCAGACTCCCACTTGAGGCAAACTCTTATACCAACAGAGGATGTTCCGTCTCCAAGCAACATCCCAATAGCCTGATGATATGCATATGGCAAATGAGAGGATGCAGATACCATGGCTCTAACACAATTGTCTTTAACAAATCTTTCGTTGACCGCTTCACCACAACAACTTGGCCTTCGATATGTCCCATGTAGATTGGACCGCTAAAACACTTGCTAATTACCCTTGAATAGTCATTGGTAATCTTTCTTAGTTTTTTTGCGGTGAAAAACAGTTACGTTGAGAGCCTTCAGCATAGGACCATCATCACTCTCATGCCTGCGTGATTTCCTACTGAAGATGTCTAGGATGCTGAACTTAAAATTCAAAGTCGAACTGGGACTCTTGAGCCATGATGGCGAGGTCCGACACCGTCTTGTGCATCAGCGGCTGGAGCGCCGGAAGCCTGGCGTCCTCCGACTCCAGGACATGCATGGCCTGGGCAAATGTTTCGATAGTAGCGTGGGCAGGTACCCGCTCGCTCTGGTCAGGGTGCGTGCACAATGTTTTCAGGACGTCCGATTAATCGCGATTAATCGCGACTAATCGTCCTGGACGCTATCAGCTACTCGTCCAGGGCCTCCGACTCGCTCAGACCGTCCAGAAATCTGGACGTCCGATTAGTCGTCGTCCAGCCGCGATTAATCGTCCGTCCAGGCAGTTTGGTCGTCCAGCCAGCCATGTAGTGGACTGCATTTAGAGTTGGGCCTAGCTAGCTGACTTGTATTTTGGCCCAAGCCCATTAGGGTTTCTTTACTTTCTTTCCTTTCCTACCCCTCACTCCCTCGGGCCTCGGCCTCACTCACTCTGGCGGGCCAGAAGCGACGCACTCACTCCTCTGTCCTCTCACTCCTCGCCTCTCCCATCCATCAACGGCCGCCACCTCCATTCTTTGCGGCTTGCAGCTCCTCTCCTCCTCTCCTCCCTTCTGGTTCCCTGCTGTTCGTCCCTCCCTTCCTTCCCTGCCCTCCCTCTCTTCCTTGCGGTTTTGCTTTGCGGGCCGGCGCCTGAGCCTGCCAGATCCAAGCGTGCAAGGGCCAAAGGAGGCTGCACCACCAAGATGAGCTCCTCCTCCTCAAAGTCGGTCATCTGTCATCACCTCCTCCGGGTAAGTGGCCACCGACCTATCTATCTAGAGCAAGTAGAGCCTAGAAAATATAGTATACTAGTGTGTATATATATATATGGTATAATGTATATTGTATATAACGGCCCGGGGCGACCAAGGGACTCGTCGGTGGTCGATTAATCGCCCTGGGACGACGACTAATCGCCCTGGGACGTCCTGGACGGTCCTCTGGCGTCCAGACTCGACCAGCCGTCTTGAAAACATTGTGCGTGCATGAGGGCCCGACGACGAGCACCCTCTTCATGCACTCGCCGTGAAGCTCGTCACCGGTGATCAGCCGCTTGTCCACCGCGTCAAGGATCGCGTTCTGGCTGTACAGATCCCGGACCTATTTCAGCGTAACGAAGGCCGGCTCGCCGACGGAATTCGATCGGCAACCGGCCGGGAGACGATCTCGAGGAGGACCATGCCAAAGCTATAGACGTCGGCATAGGTGTCACACCCCAAAATTTCTGATTTCATGGTGCCCTTTTGCACGTGCCTCCCGTACTTTTTTTTTTCTTTCCATCCTTCGCTATTGGGTTAGTTTTCGTGCTTTAACTGTGGCTTCCCATCCTCACACACCTCCACTTAGGGCATCCTTTTCTGGGCCTTACTCCAAATTGCTTAGCGTTATGGCTAGCGGCTGGGCTCATTGCTACGAGGAGTGTATACTTGTTAGCACGGAGGCCCAAAACCTGGAGGAGTCCCTTTCTGGCGTGGAGCCTTCGCTTGACTTGGTCAACCGCTGTCTTGGCTTTGACAACACAGTCACTCGTACACTTGCGCTTGTAGATGTCCCCAAGTGTCAGCCGCCACTGCGGCTCGTCCTCCGGGGTTCCGGTCTCTTAGTCCAAGCCTAACGTCCGTCCTTCACTGCTCCTAGTCCATCGGCATGGCCTATCTCTACTTGACCTTCATCTTGCCATCGACCACCGTCTCTGAGCTCCACACCTACGCACCATAAGCCAAGAGCGCAACTCCATTTGAGTGAACGTTCACTCGTTTATAAATGAGCGATCACTCCGATCCACCACGTTCCTCTAATTATTACCGCGCGTGGAGTCTGACCCACCGTCCACACTGTTGTTTCTCTTCTCGTTACGTGAAGATGCAAGTATCGCTCTATTTCTCTATTTAATTTTTCTGTTTATTTTTTTATTTTTACTTGTTTCCTTTGCGTTTGTATATTAATCGTGTACAGCCTGTACAAACTTAGCATTTTTTTATTCTTTTATTTCTATTTTAGTTTTGTTTTATGTTTTTTTAATTAATTAATTTATTTTTTCGGCAAATGATGGTATGCTGCATAGACTAACATACATAAGTTGTACAATAACTTATATACACAAGTTATGTTTGATAACTTTTGTGTATAATTTGTGTTTCCAAGTTTTGTGTTTAACTCATATACACAAGTTGTGTTTGATAATTTTTGGACATAAGTTGCGCAAATAACTCATATACACAAGTTTTTCGCATAAATTATACGTTATAAGTTAATACACAGTAGAAAAAAAAAATCTTCGAACGAAACATATGCAACTGGGATCTAGTTTTGTTCGTGTCGTCGCGTAGAACCCAGCGGTGAAACGGAATTGAAGATGGATACACCGTTTAAACGTTATAGCATTTCGAATTAAATGTTTTGCTTTTTTTTGTCTGTGTCAACGCTAATGTCAGCATAGGGTGAGGGCGTGCGCAACCGAGGGGATGCAGGATGAGGGCACGCCCGAAATATATAGGAAATAAGTGGATCTTTTTTTTTCCAAAAAAAGAAGCTATGCTGTGTCGGAACGTCGTTCGCCGGATTGAAAAACAGTGAACGTTCACGAATTAGTCTCCCCGAGCCAAGAGACATGTTGCATGCCATCAACTCGCACTTCGGTTAGTTTCAAACTCAATCCAAGACACTACGTATGTTGATAAACCATAAGGGCACATATCAACTTTGTGTTCTCAGCCCAACATATGAGAACAATGACCTCCAAGGAGAAGAAGTTGATTTGGCATCTTAGTCGCTCCAAGATCTGAAAAGGGTTCACACGAGATCACGGAAACTCCTTTTGTGCTGCAAGAAGTGGCAGCGTTTTCTGTATTCTTGACCGAATATAAAAGAGAAGTAGAACTGGTAATCGTGGCAATGATCTGGTCTACATGCGCGGCATGCCGCTCAACTGGCCAGTGCCATGCCACGTCTACACACATCTTCTTAATTAAAGACCATACATATATACAGACGTGCACACCCAGCAGAACAACCAGACATGCTTATTGTTGGACTCCGAGCTAACACAGACGAGGATTACAGGCAAACAGACACGCACACGTGATACAGGTCCACATACATACATATTTTGGCGGATCGGATCAAAGCAGTAGCAATGCCTGCCACATCTGGCTAGGTCTTCCGGTGTACTCCACATTGACGATGATCTGGCTAAGGAACGGGCTGCTGTATCCTCGCGCCTCTAGCACCAGTTTATCCATTGGAGTGACAATAGTTCCATCGTTTGTGAACTCCCATCTCTGCAGTGCAGAGTGAAGGTCACAGTCGGAGATGGTCACAGGCGGCTCGGCATCAGCTCCTCCACCCCCTTCAGGAGCTGTAAGGCAGCTGCTCCTCCTCTGCTGAGGCCGTATGGAGCCATCTGGGTAGAGCGCCCATTGCTGATCTGGGATTCCGAGGCCACATTGCTGCAGCAGGAGATCGCCTCCATTACCCTGCAAACAAAGACCAAAGAGCCCAACAATGGGTGCCACCAGTGGCTCCGTGCTGTTGGTAAGACGCCATCCCTGGCCAGCATCGTAGCAGTTGTAATCGACCCTCAGCTGTGTGCCGGCGGCGGATGCCGGTGCACTCAGTGCTACGCCGCCGTCGGAGACTATAGTGCCGTTGTCCCATACCTGCCAGGTGAAGGCATCGTTCTGAGGGTCGCAGTCATATATCATGACGTAGCTGCCTGGTTTGTTGGCATATGCCGCCAGGCACTTGCCGTTGGATCGAATCGTGCGATCGGTCTTGAAGGTCCATAGCTGGTTCCAGCTGTTGGACGACGACTTGCAGGGCCATAGAATAATTGGGTTGCCATTGCTGTAGTGTTCTTCATTGACATCCACGCACATGCCATCTGGCCCGACGATCCGCACGGTTGGCTCCACCATATTCGCAGTCGCAGCAGGGGGGCTTGTGGTGGTGGGATCTTGTGATTTCGTCGTCGGTGTTACAACAGGTCTTATCAGGAGGGGCGGCAGGGGAGACGACGACGACGACCGTTGTGAATAATTGGCATTGATCAGGAGACCCAGTATGGCTACGAGGACAGACACATTGTCCACAGAAAAGCGTGTGTGGTTACGCCTCTGAAGCTGGACTGGACTCTGAAGAACACCGCCTTTACCCGAGTGCCGGATCGCATCCGACAGCCTCCCCCATGAATCCTCAAGCGTGGTTACGCTAGGATCCGGCGGGGTGCTCCGATCGTACAGGATCCTTTGACTGAAATCATGCTCGATGTATCGGAACCGCGCCGCTTCTGAAACCATCTGGATCGTCACGAAGAACGCACGAACCAGCTGGGGAGTCTCGAACCATCTGGACCGTGCGTATGCGTAACTGTACATGGTCGAGATAGATTCCTCCAGAGCTCCGCTCCCCAGCTCGACCTGCTCCCTTTCCATTCCTATACCTGACGCACGTGTCAGTGCGTCGTAGCTGCCGGTGAAGGTAAGCATTGCTCTCTGTGTGTCGTTGAAGAGGTGCGCGATCGCCTCGTCGGCGTCCGGGCGATCAGGCCGGAGGAAGACGGAGTGGTCGCCGGCGCGGTAACCGACCACAGAAGCATCTGTTACATCCAGAGCCAAGGTGACAGATTGCCCTGTCAAGTTTGAGAGCTCCGCCAGGACGAAGCGCGATTGATTGGTTACGATGGTATGCCTGCGCGTCAGCGGTATCCCATGGCTCTCCTCGTCGCTTCGCAGGTGCTGCCGAAGTTCAGCGATGAAGTCTCGGTAGCTTCGGCTGGTGATCCTAACTGTGGTTAACTTCGCTGTCGGAAAATCATCATTAAGAAGCCTGTGCTTGTGCCTGTCTTGGGAAGCTACGACGACTCCTCCTAGTGACCATGTTAATGGTGGTGCAAATGCAAAGCATAGCCTTGCACTTGCAGCCGCCACGAGGAACAGCACCCGGATCAGTGCTGAACATCCTCGTCGCATTGCTTAATTATTCGATCGGCGAACTCAAGCACTTCTCCGCCCACAATAATAATATTTCACTTTCACCTACATACAAAAATTAATATTTCACTTCAATGTGCAACAACTTTTAAAAATTAGGTAAAATGGAAATTCAATATACCATTAACTTTCAACTCATCAATGTTCTAAAACTTTATATCCGGCCATATTTTAAAACCTACAATATATACATATATATGTTCCCTGACTTTCAAACAATATATAGAAACTTCGAACATCCTACTCTGAAGTTGGAATTCTGAAACCTTATATACAGAAGAAAATATTTGAACTTTGTATACATATATATGTTCCCGACTTTCAAACAATATATTCAAAACTGTAGACCCTCAAACTTTGTATCTATATTACCCACCTCTGCCATTACGCAAGGTAGTTAAAAAACACATTTGTCATTATCAAAGATAATTCAAAGCAACCTCTAAATTTGCATCTAAACTACACATATTTAACCTCATAATATTGCATCTAAATCACCCATCTTTGCCATATTAAAAGATAATTTAAAATAACCCTCTAACTTTGTATCTACCTCAGCCCTTAAAAATGGTAAAGAATATCTCTCAAATATATATGTAAATACTAATATATGTTATTACATAAAATAAATTAATATTCATAAAGTATAATACCTATATATATTTCTAAATTCTAAACTTCTAAACTGTGAAAGTAAATAACTATAATGCTATGTTTCACCATGTATACCAAGTAAACATGTATGCATTAGAATAAATATTTATTTTGATAGCTTGTGAAGCATGGAAGAATGTTTATTTAACAAACCACATAGTAATAACACTGACAATTCACTTTAATTTATATTAATACTCCATGATAATAAGTTTCATAATAAATTATTATTATTAACATTGCAACAACTCTGCTAAAAATTGAAAGGCACATATAATTCTTTGATAGGAAAAATCAAGCATCATGAGAAGTGTGGGAAACTACAGATGACTATGTTCCTTGCCGTTTGACATTACTTTAGAGTAAAATATCGATAATTATAGGGCTTAAGTATTAAAATTCTATTGAGATTAGGACTGCTATCCACATCCGAGATCTCACTTCAAGCTCTATCGCTTATGTTAAGTGACAGGGTGCAGGTTTTAAATGATTGATTATGATATTGTAGTATTTAGGAACGTAATCTATGACCTAAAATTCTTATTTTGAAAGTGCAAAAAAAAGTTAATAAAAGATACAATAAGCACAAGAATTTTAACTTAACCTGAGGATAAAAAGAGTCCGTAGAAGTCAATAAGAATAAATTTTGAAAAATTCAGATTCATAACTTTGTTAGATAAAGAGAAAAACATACAATTTAATATAAGTAACTCCACAAGTTGATAGACTAGTATAATTATATTCATATGACAAACTAAATAGCATGTATAGTAAATTCGTGTGTTTAAAATCCATTGCAACGCAAGCTTATTTAAGCTAGTGCCATAAAATTTACAAAAGAGGCTAGATGTTGCCATAATAAACGAAGGTTGGTCGTCCCCATGAGCCAGCTCTCTCGTTGAGGATGCCTGCACGTGACAATAGGACTTGCCTGGGTGCGTCCCTCATCAGGCTTTTGTCCTTGTGCATGCATGCGTAGAAGATGCAGGTAGAATAGAGATAGCCTTCAACTGGAGTTAGTTCCAACAAGGATCGAGAATTACTATACCGGAACATGTGTGTCTACTATACTCCCTCCGTCAAATAATACAATATATTAAAAAAACTTTAAAGTAACTAAAAAAATTCAAATAACACATGTGCGTATGAATTAAACCTTATTAAAAAGTTTTTAAACAAACTTTGCTAAATCTAAGCTTAGATACCGTATAGGATGCATTATATTTTAGTATAAATTTTAAAAGTCATAATGCATAGGTATATTTGAGGATGGATGGAGTAAGATTTGTCGTGTGGTATTGTCATCCTCCCTTAGCTCTCTCAATCTCGTCCTTCCTCCACTCACTCTTTCTCTTAAGGCTAGTGGAGGCTGACGTGCTTGTTGCTCTGGGGCTAGCGGCCATTGGCCCATGACGAGGCGGCACCGCACCTCCTTCCCCTCCCTATCATAAATATGTTTTTAACTCCTGACATGATTATATTAAACCGTACACGAGTAGTGTTAAGCTAGCTCGTTGCCTAAAAGTGTGTTCGTATTATTCACCTTGATCCTCACCTTTTTTGAATCCTTCCTCCATATATGTCTTTGCATATGCCAACTTTAGCTAACCATTCCACTATAGTCCACGCCTGCTAGGTTCAACTTTATAAGCAAACCTTTTTTCCCCTGTTTTTTAATATATTCCCTATATGGGCCTCGCCCCTCCAGTTTTCTCAAAAGAAAAAGGCAAACCACCAGCCACCATAGATCTAATCAAGGTTTGTTTGAATGCAATTGTATCCATCTCAATCCACATGCATTGGAGTGGATTGAGGTGGAACTTAAGCTAAGTTCCACTCTAACACATATGGATTAGTGGATACAATTGCATCCAAACTAGGCCCTAGTGGGCGTACTCTCTTCAGTACGAAATCTCTAGTTTAAAGTATAAATATTTCTATTAGCACAATCCAGTAATCCTTATAATCGCAACCATTACATATTACTATCTTTCTCCATTGTACATACTCCCGCTGTCCCTTTTTATCTATCTTTCTCACTTTCCGAAAAGTCAAACATATTTAACTTTGACTAAATATATAAAATACGGGACACCTTGACTAGGCAGCCGCCTCTCTCGCTCGTGACTGTTTCTGTACGGATGCCTTGACCCGGCAGCGGCCTCTGGCTAGCGCGAGCGCGCACGGCGCAAGAGCAGCGACGGCGCGAGCCGGCTGTCCCGGCCCATCCCACCAGATCTCGTCGCCACCATCGGAGGAAGACTCCGTACCGCTTGCGGTCAGGGGCAGCGGGCGGCTGCTGTGGCCAGGGCCGGCGAACGCTGGGTGGCTGCGGCAGGCGGTGGTGCATGGACCTCCATGGTTATCTCATGGTTGCGGAGCATCGGCAATCATGGGAAGGGTCCTCCATGGTTGACGAGAAGCAGCTTCCAAGCCGAACAGAGGTGAGTTGCAGGCTCTCCATGCCGGTAAAGAGCTCCCTGAGAACCAGCAGCTCGGCTCTGTGCTCCAGTTCCTTCTTGTGTCCACTCTGTCCAGTTGTCGTCTCCTCTCCGCTTCTTCTCTCATCAGTGGCCGGCGTCCTGAGACAAGAAACAAAGCACCGACACCTCGAGAAGGTCGTTCCTTGGTGCCAGCAGCCACGGACATGAACGGCGAGAGATGGAGGGAGGGCGAGGCAGAGGAATTTTTGCCTAGTTTGGAGACGCATGGTTTTGGTTGATTTTTCGTCTGGGGAGGGGAAAAAAAACAAAAGGTTTCGAGTTTTTTCAAGGGTAGGGAGGGAATGGCTGCTTGCTGTTTCTGGCAAAACTGATCAACAGCACAACACTTTGAAAGTGTTTGTAGGTGTCAGCAGACACAACTTCGAGTATTTGTAAACGTCAGGATGACAAGCCAAACAGAAGCTTCTGCAATTTTTCATTGGCAGACTGAAACCTGAATTCGATCTAAAACCTCCTCTTCCGCGCATACTCATCTCTGTGAAATCTCTACAGGTGGTAGTCCTCTTATTTACCAGAGAAATTCCATTTTTCTGCATTAGAAGATGTGATGCATTTGCCGCTGGGTTGCCCGAGCGGCCACCGCCTCGCCGCCGGCATGCCGGAACAGAGCCTCGTCGCCGCCGCTGCGGCACAGCCTCACCCGCCCCTGCTGTCGCCGCTCTTTGCGCCGCGCGCTCGCGCGAGCCACAAGGCTGCTGCCAGGTCCCGGGCCAAGTCGTCCGTATTTGGGGCAAAGATGACTGACAGACAGAAACACGGATACGTGAGGTGGGTGGCGTATCCCGTATCGGATACATATCCGATACGGATACGCGTAGGATAAGGCTTCGATACGTATCCCAAACGTATATCAGGATAAAGATAAATTTGATAAATCAAGATACGGTAGGCAGATACGTATCAGGACTGCCGATACGGCCCAGCCCAGCTAATCCCCCGGCTGCGAAGCATTGACAAGCGCAGCACAGACGACGGGACGAGGGCCCTAAAGTACCTAACGGAATTCAACAGCTTCCAGTTCCTTCTTCCGTTCTTCGGTTCTTGAGCTTTTGCTTGGTTGATTTTTCTTGTTCTTTACTGATTGGAAAACTAGAAAAGAATTATTGAATAGAGATGCTGGGCTTTCTTTCACTCATTGGAAATCTGGAAAACAACAAAACACCAATATTGCAGGAAATTTCGATGCTCATTTTCGCTGATATCATTTTCAGAACTCTGATATGCCTTATATTTATTTTTTTAAAAAAATACTGAAATGTATCCGCGTATCGAATATTTTAGAAAAATGCCGTATCTGCATATCCGTATCCGCTCGATACCGATACACGTATCCGTATCCGTGCTACATATGATAGCTGAGCTCCACGGCTAGCATGTCTTTCGCTGCTAGGTTGGCGTGCCACGTAGGCAAAACCAGGTGCCAAAACCACTCTAGAAGGGTTGATTAAATGGTTAGGTAAAGTTTAATGTGTTTGTTAGATGGTTTTAAAGTTCGAGGGGATGAAGTAGCCTCGGTGCAAAAGGTGAGGGAGTTATATAGACTTTTTTCCGTATAAAATATTAGTATTTATACTATATAATTAGTATCATTAGATAGATCATTGAATCTATTTTCATAATAAATTTATTTGGAGATATAAATATTGCTAATATTTTTTATAAACCTAGTCAAAACTGATTGGCATGAATTCCACAGTGACACTTAAATAGAGATGGAAGGAATATATAGCAAGCTATTAAGTGTTGTTGTGATATTAAAGACAGGGGGGGGAGGAAAGGAGGAGGGGGTGGAGAGAGAGTACCACAAACAAGCAGGTGGAGCTATGTAGGAGCGCATCGGCTGAATGAACGTGCAGAGAGTGGATGCTAAGGCCTTCGATGCTCATAACATCAATTTGGCCTCCTTTTATAGGGCCAAGCTGCAATTAAGCATCCATCCTCACACTCCATCACTACTACAGAGGTGTGTGGGGGCACAAGGAAAAGTGATGAGACGCCGGAGGGGGAGTGGCACTGATGGGGCCTGAGCACTCATGGGGGGGAGAGAGAAAGGGCAGCAGGTAGTAGACAAAGAAATGGAAACGTATTTATCGATCATTTATCTTGGTACATGCTTTATATTTTGCTTGGTTCTTGACTTCTCATCGCTCTCTCTGTTTCCAAATTAAATTAACTTCTAGAGTTATCTTAGCTTAAACTATTTTAAGTTTGACTAACTTCATAGAAAAGAACACTAAAATATATAACATCAAATTAGTACTGAAAAAGTCTATATTACCTCCTCAACTATGAGGGATGGAATACTTAACCCTCTCAACTATAAAACCAGTTTTTCTATCCCATGAACTTTCTAAACCGATCAAATTACCCCTTGAAGTGGTTTTGAATGGTGATTTTACTACAATAACATGGTTTTATCTATTTCTTTTTTATTTATTTTGGCTAAATCTTTGAAAAATCACAAAAAATCACAAAAAAAATCATAAAATAGCAATCTAATTTTGTTGAACTCCACACGAGTAGGGTACACAGTGAATATATAATATGGTGTGTTTTAGCATAAAGTTTTTGCTATAATTTTAGATCTATGTTTTTCTATAATTAATTAGAATAATTTATAAGCTGCAGTTTCTATGGTCTAATTATGGTGAAATTTTATGGTAGACTAATTATTGTATGTTTGATCTATAGTAAAATTTTCATACTCATTGAATCATGTATAAATTAGTTATATATTTATTTATATTTAATAAGCATAAATCTAAGCATAACCCTAAATAAATCTATAACTAAGTTATACATGATCTAATGAGTATGATTTTTTACTATAATTTGAGCATATAATAATAAGCCCACCATAAAAATTTTACCACAATTCGACCATAGAAACTACATCCATGAATTATTCTAATTAATTATAGAAAAATATAGATCTAAAGTTACAGCAAAAACTTTATGCTAAAGCATACCATATTATATGTTCACCGTGTAAATCTGCTCATGTGGAGTCCAACAAAATTGAATTTTCTATTTTATGATTTTTCTATGATTTATTATGATTTTTAAAGGTTTAGCCAAAATAAATAAATAAAAAAAAGATCAAACTATGTTACTGTAGCAAAATCACCGTTCAAAACCGCTTCAAAGGGTAATTTGACCGGTTTGAAAAGTTCGAGGATAGAAAAATTGATTTTTTATAGTTGAAGGGGGTTAAGTATTCAACCCTTATAGTTGAGAGGGTGATGTAGACTTTTTCATTTAGTATTACTAGCTATACAATAAAATATGTTTTTATAATATATTTATTTGATGCTATGGATATTGTCTTCCTCTATAAAGTTGGTCAAACTTAAAATAATTTGACTTGAGTTATTTTAGGATAAAGGTAGCATATACTGAAGGCGCTATGTTTGCTTTAGATTTACTTTAACAGAACTGCTTGTGCTGAACTACTGATTCTGAAGCTCATGGCTGAACTCTGTTTTACCCCGGAAAGATTCGCAATCAATAAAAAAAATAGTACATAAGATCCGGAAGTGTTCGTGCAACGCTATATGAGTTTTTTTTTTTTTTTTTTTTTTTTTTTTTTACCTCATGAGTTTACACTGCAACAATTGCAAGATGAATGTACCTGTAACGTTGCATACTTTGGTACAGAGGCATATAGAAAATGTGTTACTAGGTAATAAGGCAAGGAATGCAAGAACATTCTTGAGAATGCTGGCTCAGGTTACCGAGAAGTGATGACTCATGTGATTGTCTAAAGTTAACCGTTTTAATCTTTGGTTATAAATTATTTTCATCTGTTTAGTATAAAAACAATACGCATATTTTTGTCTTAAATTCTGGTTTCATGGAAGTACTATTTTAATATGTCTTTCAAGTATTTTGTGATATGTGTTGGAATATATGGTCCTTGGCCCAAATTAGAAATTATAAAGTTTCCAGAAAAATCTCAAACGCCCATCCATGTGTGTAAAGAGGGAAAGTGGGAGACCTTTAGTTCCACCTTACTTGTGGAAGTTGAGGTAGCCATTCTTAAACATGTAAGTCTTCTTCACTCCCTCAAGCCTAGTGAGAGGAGGAGAAAGAAAGTCCACACGCGCGCTTGTCTCACCTAGCGAAGGGCGCGGGCATGCGGAACCTGCTTGAATGGTTCGCTGAAATCTGTTACGTGGCCTTTGGGGGGCACGGTCTCTTTTCGGATTTAGTTTTTTGTTTTTGATTACTTGGCCTTTAAGTTTGTGGATAGGAGTCCTAAATGGTCTAGATCGTGATTGTTGAAAGCATCTAGGCCCCTAATTTGGTTTCGGTGATTAATGACAGTACAATTATTGTGGCTAGCACGTGTTTTGTAGAGGCATTATGAGTTAAGTCACAATAATGATTAATTAAGGGGCAATCAATGGTTTTTATGTCCCTATCAATGGAATTTATTTTGGTTTTGAAAGGATGGACAACATGGTTAAGAACGGACTAGTTCTAAGTGTCAAATGTGTTGGGAGACACTTAGAGTAGTTTAGGACTTTCTTTTTCCTTTGACCGTACTATAAAAGAGGGTATGAACTAGTAGCTTGACCTAAGTGAGTCTATTGAGTTAGTGTTATACAAGCTTATGAAACTTAGCACTACGTAGCTCAAAAAAGGCCCTAGAATTGATAGAAGTGAGCCATTAACATAAATGGTTTGAAAAGGGAGTGAATGGGCATGTTTTAGCATCATCGGATTAATCTGGTGAGGCCACCGGACTATGCGCTATGCAGCCCTGGCTAGGGTTTGCTTCGATTTACTGAATAGAGAGTTCGGGCAGTCAACGTATTGATCCGGTGCTATGCACCGCATCATCCGGTCTGTCCAGTAAGGTTTCTAGAGAGGGAAAATGGCCACTAGATTAGTCTGGTGATCGGCATCGGACTGTGCATTACCATGTTGTGTTTTCAGCACAGTAATGGCTAGTTTTAGAACTAGCTTTGGACAGGCACCGGATTGATCTGGTGCTCAGTTCAAGTAGCCACCGGATTATCCGGTGACCTCGATTTCTGTGTAGTAGGGTTCCAACGATTAGCTCTTAGTGTTGGGGCTATTTATAACCCTTGTTCTCAGCCATGGCATCTCTTTTGCCACTTTGATTAGCTGGTAACACTCATTCGTGAGCAAGGAGGAATTCAAGCTTAGTGGAGGGATGGGGATTTGCTAATTGCAAGATTAAGGACTCCATTAGTGCTTGGATACTAGCAAGTGTGCACCATTAGTCTCATGAGGCTTGGTTAGTGTTGATGGTAGATAACTACCACTTTTAACCGTCAACTATTAGTGACGTTGTTCTTTGTCTCTTTATTCATAGTCATCATGTTCATTGTCTACTTTAATTATACACTTAGTATAGCTAGATTATCGTCATACTTATTCATGGAACCATATAGCGCTTGCCTAAATGATCATTGGGTGAGTGGTTGACATTGTGTAAGCGTGGTGCTTATATGTTATTTATCTACGGATGTACCCTATATTCCGGGTCATGTGGTAGATCGCGGGTGTAACACTCCTATTGAGTCCTTTGTAGTCCACTCTTCAAATATAGGACAATTAGGATTCGGTTGCGAAGAAAGATAAGCTCTGTTCTAAGTCTTTCTTAGTAATATCCCTCATGAGTAGATATGGAATAGAATCTTAGCGATGACCACTAAGTATAATTGCACTAATCATTATATGCACTGACTTGTAGTTAGAAATAACTTAGGAATATCTTTTGACATTCTACTAGCAATGCTAATGACAAGAAATGCGTACTCTGACTATTTAATGCTGATGATCAATGCCTATCTTTATCATTTATCTTGTGACTTACCAATACTGTGAGTAGTTAGGGCATGGTTACACTCATCCATGATAAGTATAAGTTCTTATCATATTCCTACTGCCTATCCTTCCTAGAGATAAAATATAAATTACGATCTTGGTTTACTCCATGGTAAAATGCTACAATAGTTTATTATCTATGCGCTTGCATATACCCTTATATTCATTCTTAAGTTCAAGTGACATGTTAATAGACCAGCATTTCTTGCGTTATGCTGGGGATGGCAACCTAATGTTAAGTAGTGCTAAAATACCTACAAGTATTTTTGGCGTCGTTGCTAGGGATGGGGATTTATCTCTGTCTTTAGTAGCGACGTTAAGAAATATCAACAGTTAGATCAAGTGAGGGTTTGTGCTTATTACTCTTGATGATCGACATCACCTAGATGGCTTGGTGGTTGTTGGGGGGCGTGGTGATGCTTGTGAGAGGCCCAACTCATGTTGTAAACAGTTGTGGGTGATTCACCGTATCGGACTGGTGAAGAATCAATTATAGAGAGCACTTGATCCTTGCGTGGATCAAGGGAGAGCCATACCCTTGTGCAGGTGCTCCAATAAAGACTAGTGGGGAGTGTCGATACTCGATACCTCGGGTAAACATCACCATGTTCCTAACCCATCTCTTTTGAGCAATTTATATTCATGTCTTTACATTCCTAGAATTTCCATTCTAGAATAGGTTTGGAACTAGGGTGCAAAACTTTGTGTGTGGGATAGAAACACTTTCGGCACAAGGGGTGAAATGGGCTAAGGGATAGATTTTATTTTCGTGTGAATTTTAGATTACACCCCCCCTCTTCGTCATCTTAGTCCTTTGAATCACGACATGAGATCATGTTGGATAGGCCTATATAAATAACCTATCAGCCAACGCCTAAATGCATCTAATCGAGCTAGGGTTCTTGCCTATTCTCGCTGCTGCGCCGCCGTCGTACGTATGATGCTGGCCTAGATCCTCGTTAGATAATAATACCAGAGCTTGGTGTAATTTGAGGATACATTTCATGCAATATCATTCTAACGGATGGCTTGCATGTCAAGTTATGAAAATGTTTTTGTTAGTGGTGGAGGTTTGTTCCCATTTGCCGAATTTTAGGGCAGCGAAAAGTAGGGCATGGGAGAAAAGGGAGAATCTGATGCAGTGAGTGTGAGAGTGACGTGGCTGTGAGCCTGTGAGCTGGCAAGTGAATGGGACTGCTATGGGACTGCGATCGCCAACTTTTGGTTCGTGCAAAAAGCAGCGTACACGTGTTTAGCGCAATGTAGGTATATATTTCCTCCGTCTACAAAAAGAACGTAATTCATGTTTTTCGAGGAGTTAAACAGTTTGAACTTTAACTAAAATCATATAAACAAATAATAACATTCATGATACATAAATAAATATCATTAAATTAGTTATAGAATATATTTTTATAAAAAATTTATTTAGAGACATAAATATCGATATTATTTATTATAAATTTAATTAAATTTAAATTAGTTTGACCGGTACGGATTTGATAACCGTATTTTTGGACAGGAGTATATGCTTGCAGCCACGTCATGGGCTGGCCGCGACCTCACACCTGTTGCCGACAAGTTGGGTTTTTTTTTTTTTTTTTTTTTTTTTTTTTTTTTTGACAAAGCCAACAAGTTGTTTGTTTGTGCTGAGCTAGAGACGACTATAGTGAACAAACAAATCTTGCAGATGTGAACGTCGGCGCATTATAGACGCCCGGTTTGCACAAAGTGTTGGTGGTGGGGCACGCCATCAGACATCAGACATCAGACATCAGCTTGGTGTAAAGTACTATGGCGATCGCAGCAGCAGCGAAGATATTGTTTGTCGTTACTTCCTCCTAACCAACAGGGAGATGGATGCAGACAGGACCCGCTTGCATCCAGGGTGCTCGCGGCGCCGCGTCCCTTCCAGCGGCTGACGCATGCTGCCGAAGCCGCGCTGGTTCTCTCTCAGCCGTTGCATGTGGCGCCAAATCAGCCCTCACCTCGTGTCCTCTACTTGAGGTGACCTTTTTATCCAGGGCTTTGTTTAGTTGGAATAAAAGTTACAGGTTTTTCCACACTCTCTCCATCATATCATTTTCTATCCGCATGTATGGAGCACTAAATATAAGTAAAAAAATAACTAATTACACAGTTTAGTTATAAATCACGAGATAAATCTTTTGAGTCTAGTTGATGCATGATTGGATAATATTTATCAAATACAAACAAAAGTGCTATAGGAGTTCGAATGCAAGTCTTTTGCGAACTGAACAAGGCCCAAGAAAAGGATCCGTCTCCATCCGGAGGGTCTACTAGTACTAGGGTGCCCGCGGCTCGACGTCCCTTTCAGCGACTGACGCATGCTGCCAAAGCAGTGCTGGCTCCGTATCAGCCGTTGCATGTGTCGCTAAATCCGCCCTCACCGCGTGTCCACTGCTTGCGTTGGCCCTACGTACGCGTTGCGCCGCCGTGGCCTGTTCCAGCTCTAGATTCTCTCCAAAAACGTGAATCACTTTATGGAACCGTTTGACAAGTGCGGGCTCGATTATGATTTTAAAAGAAAAACATTTTTCATAAAAATATTTTATATAAATAAAAAAATATGCTTCCAAATATTATAACTGTTTTGTGGATGGAGAATAATTTAAATACAACTCATTTTAATTTGTGCACTACAAAAAGGATAGCAAAAAAAAAAATACGATCGCTAGTGTATGGGATAGACTAGAAATAGAATCTAGAGAAACCAGTCCAGAGCCGTTTCGCTGTCTCAGGCAAAAAAAAAAAAAACACAGAATTATATCAGGAGAAACGTTTTAGAGCAGAAATGTTTCACAGATAGATCGTTTGGTGCTGTTCTGCCGATTTCGGCTGAGAATCTTTTACAAAGGAATCCTGCTTTCAAAAGCAGACCAGGGAGAGTGGCCATCGCGGGCCTTTCGTGGCTGTGGGATCGGCCGATCGGACGGCCCAAAACGTGCGTGCTCTAGTTTTTTTTTACAAAAAAGCCCTCGAACTTTAATCGAATCAATCCACAGTCCAGGGCCTCTCT
Organism: Chrysopogon serrulatus; assembly: GCA_015844335.1. Taxonomy (NCBI): domain Eukaryota; kingdom Viridiplantae; phylum Streptophyta; class Magnoliopsida; order Poales; family Poaceae; genus Chrysopogon; species Chrysopogon serrulatus. The sequence goes on from JADLZL010003483.1 coordinate 29,627, forward strand.
CAGGATATTTTTCAAAAAGCCCTCTACCTTTTTAAAAACAACCTGCAATCCAAGTTTTCAATGGGCTGACCTTTTGTTGCGCTGGGCCGGAATGGGCCAAAATCAGCCCATGAGGCTCTTTTCTTTTTCTACGGTTTAGTCTTTTTCTTTTAAAATCAGATATCTTTCAAAATTTGTATAAAATCACAAAAAAATCATAAAAATGCCAAACCAGTTTTTTTGAGTTCCTTATGACCAGGTATATACATTAAATTTAAAATATGATATGGTTTAGTGTGTTTTATTTTGTATAGTTGTAGACCTATGATTTTATGCCATCGATTAATTTGTTGCTCGTATCACAGGTGAACTAAAAATATGTCTCCTTCGCCTTACCTCCAAATCCCATAATTATTTCACCAAAAAACTTCTAAAATCAAACTCTACAAATTCATACCCTTTTTCATAATCTTTGTTGCCCAAACAAATTCTAGATATGTTTGTTTCCTGATTCTTTTAATGGATGCTAACCCGTAGTATAAATACTCCAACATAAATAATCGCGTAGATACATATACATAGCATAATACTTCATTAAATATGGCACATGATATTCCGTACATTCAAACATACGACTACAACATGTCCCGCATATAAATACTTCACATGAATAAACACAAACAAAATAATATACTTGCACTATATGCGGTAGATACAAAATATATAAACACACATAGATATATATAGCGACATTTTCACAGACACATGGCTAATCTCCGTACTCATCTATTCACCATCTTTAGATAACATGGCCAGTAACTACTATTCTATACAATCACATATCTTCAGAGTAACTATATATTGTTCCTTCATCAAAATCTAGTACTCTAGAACTCTACACAAAATCATAAAAAAAATCACCACAGGTCGACTCGAAGATGGTGCGGCAACGCCGCACCCAGGTTTTCTACTCGAAACTGATTCTGGCATCCAAACAGTGTTTTAGAAATCCTCAGTGTACAAAAAAGAAGTCTCTTTCTTCTCGCTCACCGGCATTAGAATGGGCGAAGATGGCGATGCAATCTCGCGTCAAGCGGCCATCGCCTCCTTCACTTCGCGCCGTCGCCTTATCCTCGCCTCCTCCGCTCTCAACGCCGCTACACCTTCGCTTCCTGTTCCGGCGTCACCTCCCAGCTTGCGCGAGACTGCAAGCGTGCGGGAGCAGAGAATCCTATCCCCTTCTTCCCCAAGGCCTGGTGCACGGGCAGTGCAAGGTTCCCGGCCACGCTGCTCCTCGCACCTCAGGCTTGCGCCTCGCCGCTACCGAGCCTTCCTCGCCACCCTCTGCTTCTCTTCTTCTTCTATTCACAAGATGCGGCCTCTCGGTTGCCCGGTTGCTGTGGGTGGGTGGTGCCGGTGGCCGCTGACATCTGCCCCCTCTGCGGGAAGGAGGCCATATCCATGTACCATGTCCTCATGGGAGGATTCGGCCAGCGCCTGTGGCATGGCGGGGCTCCTTTTGCCCCTGTTCCAAAATTAAACTGCAAATCTTTGTCCTATACATTTGTGCGCTCATGATTTCCTTGCAAATTCACCAGGTATGCATTCAAAAATTCACCAGGTGTGCTCGATTACCAGGACCCAACATGGCTGCTGGGGTTCAATAGAGTGCGATTTTTTTTTCTTTTTCTTCTGTTGCCCTCGCTTTCCCAAATTGAACTGCAAATCTTTGCCCTACACATCTGTGTGATCATGATTTGCTACAGATTCATCAAGCAGGTGTACTCCAGTAGCAGGCCCCAACGAGGCTGCTGAGGTTCAATGTACGCATTTTTTTCTTTTATTTTATTTTTCTATCTTGGCTTCTCTACTCTGTTGTGCTCTTATGTGGTTTTTAGATTAAAAGAGGATACCGTTCCGGCTTCCATGTATGGATGCTTCATGTGTTGATGCTTCATGAATTCAACTGAACATCTGTATGTACTAGAAAACCTGGGGCGCGGCGTTGCCGCGCCATCTTGAGATAGCCAGTGGTGATTCTACGTGGGATTCACGTTTTGATGTCTGATTACTTTTGTATACACGAAGGCAAGAAAATGAAAGCAGCTTCATAGCAAATAGTATAAGCGTAAATATGTTTGATTATTTATTCTTCTTAAAAAAAAATACTCCTATGCTTGCAGTTGAGACGGCAGTCTTCTAGCTTCGTAGCGTACATTAAGAGTAGAGGAAGAAAGAAATGCAATTGTCTTCTGATGACATTTTATTCAAACTGAGTAGAAAATGTTCTCTACTACCTTGAAATTACATTGTATACTTTAAACTATACTATATGATTTGACGCGTCAGGATCTCAGAAATGTAAAATTACGGTGCCCTGAAATTTGATTGCTGCAATGTAGGTAGGTCAGAAGAGTCAGACAACAGAACCAAAAAGCAGGCTTACAACACTCATACGCTTGGCGGTTCTCTTCATTTAGAGGAAATCCGTCGCCAAGGAATCTATCGTTTCGACTTTGAAGCATGGCCTTCAGCAGAAGCATGATGATGTGTTTTCCTTCATGCATCAGATTCTTCACCATCGTACTGAGAGAAAAAATTGGACATGTCTGAAACTCTGAATGGTGCCCACAACATATATACTCCTATGTGCAGAGCAAGCTGGTTGAGAGGAAAAAAGGTTGTTACCCTTGTTTAGTATCAGATTTAGCTTCTTCATGCAGAAGTTCGCCACTCGCCAGCACTCAGATGGGTGAAGCCAATTTGTTTGACAATACTGGAACACTGAGTGCCCTTGCCACTGCCTGGGCCGCCTGTGCAAAAAGGTCAGATCATGCCTGTGATAAATACCATGCCCGCTTCGACCTAACCATGTCTACTAAAGACAAGAGAAAAATACCTGTGCAAAAAGGGGTAGAGAAAATATCTCATAGACATCCTTGAAGGAGTTAATCCATAAAAGATTTACCAATCCATTCTCTAATAAACACCATTAATCCCTGAAGTGAGAATATAGACCCGAGAGAAAGAAAGTGAGGAGTCTAAGTGCCATGAAGGTGTTATGCAAACACTTAGAAAGGGTATATTATAAAGATATTAATCAAGTGTTGATATCCTCTAAATACCATAGAAGGTATAAAAATAATGGTGATTTTGGTAATTGAATTATCCTCTAAAGGTCAAATATAAGACTGAATTTATTATTCAGTGGAATAATTAAAATCGAATATTTATAGAATATATATTTTGAAAAGAAAAATTATAAGTATTTAAATTCTAGTAGAAGTTTGATACACTATCTAGAAGATATTGAATATCTATCCCAGGATCCTCCAAAGGATTTATTACCCTGAAGGATAAATTTTATTTGTTTTGCACAACTAATAAGTGGTTATTTATGTATAAAGCATATTGCTCTTATTTATACCCATTATAATTCATAGAAGAATTGCAAGCTAATGTTTTAAAATATTTAGTGTTATGATATTGTATACTATTATTAAACATAGTTATGAAAATTGTGGTTTGAACAATGAAGTTCAAAGGATGGCTTTATAAGTGGGAGCAAATTTGACTGAATCTACCTTGAAGGTAATTAAAACCACTAGAACTATAAAGATCAAGTTGATCATATTTGATAGAATATTGAAGTTTATGTATGGATCATGAAGATCAATATCTATTCATGAAGAATATAATATCTTGAAGAACGAATGACCAAGAAGGTTAAATGTTATATTCTTTTTTCTTATGTGAGTTTTTATTTGAAGGTTTCTCACGAGTTTTTAATGAGACAACATATGCAATACAACTAACGAATGAGATGTACCCTTTTCTCCAATAACTGGTTTTTTCCACTGGATTTTCGAATGAAGTTTTTAATGAGGCATGTTCATATCGTGGTAATCGCCTAAAGGGGAGTGTTGTAAAACATATGGACTCTATTCTAAAAGGGAAGGAGAAGGAAAAATCATAATCCTAGTCTATTTGTATATGGGCTCTTACTAAAACTCTTAGTTCTTGGCAAGACTATATATATGTGGGAGCTCTATGTTGTAATCACCAATAATAAGAGGAATAAAAAATAATCTTCCTATCTTGTGTCTATTAGTTCTTCTACTTTTATCTACTGTGTTGGTCATGAGAGACGAAGAGGAAAAGATCTTAACCGCTGACAATATGTTTTATAACAGTAATAATAAACGACCGAAACTTGAAGCCGCAGGCACTGAACAACTGAATGACAGTAACATGGCTCGCCTGGCTGTCAAACCTAACGTCTCCATCTCTTTTTAATTGTCCTGGACGCTAGTATCGGTGAAAATGTGGTCTTTTCCAATAAATTTTCCTGTGGTAAAATAGAAGAAAAAAAGCTAGGCCACGATATCACCGGTACTAACGGTCTTGATATTAAAGAATTCAGCAATCTCGTTTAGTTTACAAATGTTCAGTTCAGAATTGCAGTGAGAATACGCTGTAGTTTCAGAAGAGTTCCAGTCTTCCAGAGTCCTCTTAATTAAAAAAAAAAAAAGTTACAGCAGTGAGACAAGAAAGCACATTGTGAGGAAAAGTACAGCATTGCAAACTGAATCTGAACATGGAGAGGGTTCAAGTGCAGGCCGACGAACTTAACAAAATTCTGGAAGCTCAGTTTCACTTCACCTAGCATCGACAATAACTTTCAACTGCTTGTCACTCCCACTTGCTGCCGTTGCAAGACCACTCACTGTCTCCCTGGTAGCTTCATCTTCTTGTTTATTCATGGTCAGATGCAACTCTAGAAGACTTGCAAGTCTCTCCATATTCCTCAGACCTTCCAGTGTTGTGATTTGCCCCTTCTGAGAAGGTCACCAATGGCAGAAGCGGTGAAATGAAGCGGAGAAATAATTGCTCCATCGATCAGTGTTCTTTCCTGCTATCTACTAATCGGCATGAGAAGATGTGGCATTCTGGAGCATCTCTTCGGCGTGGTTCAAGTCTCTTCTTAGCTTCTGAAGGCGTTCCACCACCTCCACCATGTCTGATCCCTCATCTACATTTTTCCTGAGGCAATCCAATGCCAACTTACCCATCTCTTCCAGGATCACAAACAAAAGGGCTTTCCCACTATTTTCATTCCTGCAAGCACTAACATATTCAATCTGGCTTTCCCACTATTTTCATTCCCATGAATACTCACAGGTAATCTTTCTGAGTTCTTTTGAGGTGAAAACAGTTACTCCCTCCGTCCACCAAATATTTGCTCGTTTATGGTTGGGCACGAAAACCAAGAAGGAAGTAAAATGACGAAATTGCCCTCCGTTTTCATTTTTTTTTATTGGCAAAATCGATGACAGGCTAGTAGGAATGAGTGGACAGGAAGTGTTCGACAGAGAAGGTTCGTAAATGTGTGGACGAGAGGACGTACTATGCACATAGTTTCCCTTTTTTTAATCGAAGTGGCATGGGTTACAGCTATCAATCTGCTAGCTTCAGAGCCATTGAGACCCTTTATTTCGGGAACTTTTTGAACTCCAAACGAGCGATTATTTGGTGGACGGAGGGAGTACGTTGAGAGCCTTGCATAGGACCACCATAACTCTCGTACCTGCGTGATTTCCTGCTGATGATGTCTAGGATGCTGAACTTGTAATTTACAGTAAAGCCAGATCGAGCTGGAACTAGGAATGCTTGAGCCATGATCGTCGACCTTTTGTATTATTGCCTGCATTCCCCACGACGAGCCTTGACCTATTTCTTCTTGAGCTTGCTCACACCGAAGGAATCTTCTAAGCATTTGTAGAGGAGTCACCACTTCCAGTGACGGCGAGGTCTGACACCGTCTTGTACATCTGCGGCGTGAGTGCCGGAAGCCTAGCGTCCTTCGACTGCAGAATGTGCATGGCCTGCGCGATGGACGGCCGCTCGCTCTGGTCAGTGTGCGCGCACCAGAGCCCGACAACGAGCACCCTCTCCATGCACTCGTCGTGGATCTCGTTGCCGGCCCTCAGCCGCTCGTCCACCGCGTCGAGGATCGCGTTCCGGCTGTACAGACCCCACACCCATTTCAACAGAACGAAGGGTGGCTCGCCTTCCCGCAACACGACCGGCGACGGCCACCAGCCAGAGACGACCTCGAGGAGGACGATGCCGAAGCTATAGACGTCCGCGTAGGTGCCCGGGTGGCGCGTGTTGATGAACTCCGGGTTGATGTACACAGCGGTGCCAATCATCGTGGTGCCGTCCCGCCGCTGGCCGTGGTCTCCCAGCCGTGCTAGGCCAAAGTCGCCGAGCTTGATGCGGAAGCCGAAGGATCCGTCGAGCATGATGTTGCTAGGCTTGATGTTGCCATGCACGACTTCCCACTCCTGGTGGAGGTACTGCAGCGCGGATCCCAACCCAAGGATCACGTGGTACCTCTCCGGCCATGTCAAGAACCTCTCGGCATTGCTGCTGTGGAGATGTTCCTCGAGGCTGCCTTGCACCATCAGCTCGTAGACGAGCAGGATGCCGTGGCGGCTGTCGCACCAACCCAGCAGCTGCACGAGGTTGCGATGCGTGAGCCGGCTGATGATCCGCACCTCCGCCTCGAACTGGTTCCTCCACTGCTCCGATAATAAGTCCGACGAGAATTTCTTGATGGCCACTGGACGCTCTTTACCGGCGACGTGTGATGGTAACATCGTCACAGACAGTGGAGTTGAAAACTTGAAGCCTGAACTGAACAACTGAATCGCAGGCACATGTGCTACTACCGGCCCGTTGAATCACCCACGCGCATCGTCTGGCTGTCAAAACCTAACCTCTCCATCTCTTTTTACTACACTTCTGGGCACTAGCGTCAGTAAAAATGTGGTCAACAAGCATTTCCTCTGCAACAGAGGGCAGGGCACAGCCACCTTATCTTACTATTACTAATTAGAGGCCCCAACGGAGGCACCACGTTGATTCTCACCAGACGCGCTTAGCTAAAAAAAAGATAAATTCTAGAAATTCCCACAATAATCAGAAACATCTGACCTTTAATTTGGTAGATACTAATCATCATAGTTGATAATAGCCATCGGATCTGTTGCAATTTATAAAAATTACCCACCTGCCATTATGAAAAGTACATAAAGTAACCCCTTAATTTTGTATTTAAATTACCCACTTGACATTATGAAGAATAATTCAAGATAACCCCCTAAATTTATATACAAATTCTCCATGTACATTTATTATTATAAAAATTAAATCAAAATAGCCCCTAGATTTATATATCTAAATTAATTACACACTTTACTAAATTACCCTCCTCTGCCATTATAAAATAAAAATATAACATGCTATCAATGAAATTTGCCTCTCACGTGATAATAAAGAAAAGCATAATTATATATAATTTTTCTTTGGCCACGACAAAAATTATATATATTAAACATAACTTATTATACGTATGTTTTTTGTGACCACGACATAAATTATATAGTTATCCCATTCAATCTTCCGTGGCCTATTAGGCAAAGTCCTGTCGTTGTAGCCGCAGCCGCTGGCCATAGTTAGGGAGCTTCAATCAATAATCAGGAAAAGTAGATCGACCATTCAAGCTACGTCAGGCTTCTCTCCCATTCACTTCTTGCCAGGACTTTCCTCCCGGTCACACCTTGCTGTGGTGAGCTTCTTTGGAATAGTATTTGTTCTTTCGATTGCCAAATCAATCTCCTATTTGAGCTTTAGCGTACAAACAGGTTTCATAAACCATTAGGAGCATCCGAGACCGAGAAGACATGGCAAGATGGATTATTATGGTCTGGACTCTGGGCGAGCTGGTGGTGCTGGACATCCGCTAAACTCAATGGTGTTCTGTGTCAAGTATGATACTTTTGCTGCATGCGCGCTGCCCTTGCTCGCTCATACTGCGCAAGCTTTGGCGAGCGGCGAGATCTTAGTCTACATGGCATAGATGACTGCCCTGTCACCACGAAGCTGTCGGTATGCTACTCTTGCTCGATCACTCATACTACTGCACCCGCACCAGTCTCTATTTGCAGTTTTGGCCACACACAGATGCAAAATAAAGTAAAGGACAAATATATCCCATGTCTATACATCAATCAACCCATGTTTAATTTATATATTAATAGGATTCAAAGAAATTATTGTTAATATGAGACATGGTGTGATCTATCTGAAAAAAGGTGTCTAAGAAGGAAGAGCAAGATGATGAATCTCCATATATTCCAATATTTTGTTAACACAAAGAGTTCTTTACATGAAAAACAGATTCAAAGGCCGATGATGAAATCTTTAAATTGTATGGCACGTTACTTAATGATCCATGTAGAATATGTAAGCATGATGTTACTAAACTATTTTATTAGTATAAGAACCCAAGTAAATCAATTGAAATTTGCAAAATATACTATTTAACCATATACAATATCTACATTGACTAAATTTCAGTGGTTCAGAAACATATGTTCTTTTATTTATATAGTAGACTCCAAGCATCATTACTGTTGAATCTATTTGTTCAACAAAAAAATTGCATAGCTATTGAATCTATTTGTTTAATAAAATAAATTTACCCACTTGTGCCATTATAAAGAATGCATAAAGTAATCTCCTAATTTTGTAGCTAAATTACTGTGTCCACCATTATAAAAGTTAATTCAAAATAATTCACTAAATTTACATATAAATTATCTACTTCTTCCATTATAATAAATACATCAAAATAATCCCTAACTCACACAACTCTGCCATTATAGAAGAAAATTTAAAACAACTGCCTAATATTTTCTGTAAAAACACACATCAAGCATTCAGAAAAATAATGCAAAGTAACCATTGGCATTCAAATTAAACATATATGCATTTTGAAGTAAAATACAAATTAACACACTTAATTTTGTAAGTAAATTACCCACCTTAGACATCCTAAAAATAGAAAAATACAAAAATGCGTCTTAATTTCATATAAATACTAAAATAAGACATTAGGAAAAAATAATTCAACATCTATATAAAGTGTGCGATATATATTCTAAATTACAAATTTGTACAGCTGTTAGGTTAAAAGTAATTAGCATAATTCTAAACATTTGCTTTAATGGCTTATCAAGTGTGTAAACATGTTCCCTTGACAAACCACATAACAAAGATACCGATAGTTGGCTCTAAGTTAATATTAATACTCCATGATAAAGCAATTTTCACAAGTTGTTATCCTAAACATTTGTAAGTTAATTTTAAGCACTCTGTATTCTATAAAACACTGCTACTACAAATAAAATTATGTGATAGTGTCGTGATGCAAGATGAAATAAACTATAAATAAAAAATATACAATAAGCTTTAGTGTTTTAACTTAACATGTAGATAAAAAAGAATTGCAATATCTAGATTAATTTTCAGGTAAATATATTTTATGACGGCACACAAAGGTTTGCAAAAATATGGCACTAAGAAAAATATAATCCCTACAAATTATAAATAATAAACATTGGGAATGGATGAAACGTCCATGTTAATTTTTACAAGTCCCACTAAAGAAAAAAGATAGATTCTAAAAACTCTTGCAAAATGAAAAGCATCCTGCCATCAATTATGTAGACTATAATAATAACCATATGTTCAGTGCTATTTTCTAAGATAACTCATGAATCTTTAAATTACTCGCTTGTGCCATGTAGTTACTATATAAGACTTAAATATTAATATTCTCTTGAGGTTAGTAATCCATCCTAGATTTCCTGTCAATCTCTAAACTGATCATTAGCAATTAGTGTAGGTTTAAAATGACTATTCATGGCATCATAGTACTTACAAGTGCAATCTGGAACCTAAATTCTTTACATTCTTAAAAGTACAAAAGGAGTGCAGTGCCACTAAAAGAGATAGTAAGCATGAGAGTTTCAACTTAAATCGAGGGCTTAAAAATCTGTAGCAATCAATAAGGGTTATAATTGAGAATCAAAATTTAGATTCGTGATACAATAATATATGGATGGAAAATAGATAGAATAGTAATTAAAAAGTTTATCATAACTACAAAGTATTTGTTATCTATTGTGTTACAAATGAACAAAGTGAAAAATATATTTAATATATTTAATGTTTATTATTAGAGACATCAAACAATAACTAATGGTGATCTCTTATAAGATCTACCCCATGCGATAGCACGGGTTGATGGACTAGTATTTATTAACGGGCCTGGGCCCCATGCCCCTTCCACCGGCCCAATCCAGCCCGGACCACCCTGCAACATCAGGTAGTATGGCATATACTATGGCCATGTTAGAATTCAAACTTCTGTAGCACTTTCGTTTTGAAATTGACAAATATTATCCAATCGTGGCCTAACTAGGCTCAAAAGATTTGTCTCGTGATTTATAACTAAAATGTGCAATTAGTTATTTTTTTACTTACATTTAATACTTTATATATGCGGGTATAAATTGATGTGATGGAGAGAGGGTGAAAAAAACTTACAACTTGGAAGGAAAGTGAACAAGGGCTATGACTGTTAAACTAGCAGTCAATAGTAGTGCCGTAAAATCATGGGTTTTGTAAAATGACTCATCGTAGAAAAAGAAAAAAACCTAGGCGACGAAATAAATATGTACCGGCCGCTAGTATTGATATACTCCATCCGTTCCAGAATATCTGTCGCTTCGGTTCCCAAGAAACAAATGCCGGCAATTTTTATAAATATTAAATATCATTGATTAGTATCATAATTAGTATCATTGGAAAGATCTTTGAATCTAGTTTTTTAACAAAATTATTTGGAGATATAAATATTATACGTATTTTCTACAAATCAAATCAAACTTGTGACACGCATCTCACGGCGACACTTATTTTGAAACGGAGGGAGTATTACAGAATTTCAGCAACCTCGTTTCCTTTACAAATGTTCAGTTCAGAATTGCAGTGAGAATATGCTGTAGTTTCAGAGTCATCGTTATTTAAAATTACAACGGTGAAACAAAGAAACACATCGTGAGGAAAAACATCCAGATCAAACAAACATTACTGCAAACTGAATCTGAACATGGAGAGGGTTCCCAGTGCAGACCAACGAACTCAACATTACTGCAAACTGAACCTGAACATGGAGAGGGTTTGGATCCAGCTCAGTTTCACTTCACCTAGCATCGACGATAACTTTTACTTCCTTTGCACTACTCCCCCTTGCTGCCGTTGCTAGACCACTCACTGTCAGCCTGGTAGCTTCATCTGCTTGTTTGTTCATGGTCAGACCTGCTATCTCCTCGTCGGCATGAGAGGCTGTGGTGGCTTCCTGCAGTCCCCCTTCGGTGTGCTTCAAGTCTCTTCTCAGCTTCTGAAGGCGTTCCACAACCTCTACCATTCCCGGTCGCTCATCTGGATCTTCCCTAAGACAATCCACTGCCAACTTGCCCATCTCTTCCAGGATAAAGATGTTCCCTTCGACTGCAATCTCCTTGTCAAACATGGCTTTCCCACTATTTTCATCCCTGCAAGCTTTGATATATTCAATCGAGAGGCTAAAGTTTCCATCCATTCTTGGTTGTTTTCTGGTGATTAGTTCAAAAAGCACAATTCCGAAAGAGTAAACATCACTCTTTAATGTGAAGCGCCCAGTCTTCATGTAAATTGGGTCAATGTATACTCCACCATTGCCTTCCAAACATACACCATAGTTTATCAGGAATCTGTAGAAAAAATCGACCTTTGGCAGAAGATCGTGATCTAGCATTATACATGTAGATGTGACATTGCCATGGACCTTTTCGAAGGAGTGCGAATATACCAATGCCTCTGCGGATCCAATTGCAATACCTAGGCGTAGATCAAGTGAGAGAGTACCACTATAACAATGCAGAAGCTCGTGCAGACTCTTACTGGGCGCAAACTCGTATACCAATAGAGGAATATACGTCTGCAAGCAACAGCCCACCAGACTGATGATATTCATATGGCGAACCTGAGATGCAAATTTCACGGCGTCAACAAAATCTTCTACATCAAATGTTCTGCTGTCTCCATATTCCAAGCTCTTCACTGCAACATCTTGGTCCGCGATACGTCCCTTATAGATGAAACCAGTATGATCCTCAGAAATACAATGCGAGTAGCTGCTGGTAATCCTGTCGAGTTCTTTTTTGGTGAAAAGTTTTATGCTAGCAGCATTAGTCAGTACTGTGTCATCATTTTTTTTGTCATCATTTTTTTTTGAGGAAAGTGTTTCATCAAAAAAATTCTTGTACATGCGTGATCTCCAATTGAAGATGTCTAGGATGCTGAACCTGTTAGTAACACTTGAGATGGAGCTGGAACTGGGAATGCTTGAGCCATGACTGTCGACCTTTTGTGTAATCACCTGTGTTCCCGATGATGAGCGTTGGCCTATTTTTTCTTGATCTTTCTCACAGCGAAGGGATCTTCTAAGCATATGCAGATTCACCAGAACCTCTTTCATTTCAGGGCGTTCCATTGTGAAGCATTGTGCTGCCAGATTTCCAATTTCGTCAAGGATCTTAATGTCTCTCTTGTTTGCTATCTTAGTATCAAACATCTTCCGTGCCTCTTGCTTTCCTTTTCCAAGAGCATCAACGAAGTCCTTTTTTAGTCTAGTACCACGCCCATTTTCGCTTGCCTTGGCTCTGGTAATTAGTTCCAAGAGAACAACCCCAAAACTGTAAACATCACTCTTCGGATCAAGGAGCCCAAACTCAATATACTCTGGATCCATGTAACCTCTGCTGCCTATTATATTCTCAGTGTATTGAGTTTGGTGCATGGAAAGTAACCTCGATAAGCCAAAGTCAGACAGTTTTGCACCCAAATTATTGTCCAGGAGTATGTTATCAGGTTTGATATCACCGTGAATCATCGGTTGGTACATGGATGAATGCATGTAACCCAATGCATCTGCACATTCTATAGCAATACGCAACCTTGCATCCAGAGAAATGGGAGCATCACTGCCATGAAGGAGATCTTTGAGGTTTCCCCCAGGAACATACTCAGTAACAATCATTAATGCATCATCCTCAGAACAATAGCCCAAGAGCCTGACTACATTCTTGTGGTTAATTTGGCAATGGATGATTATCTCCTTAGCGAATCCATCTTTTACATTCTGGAAGATGTATTTCTTTACTGCAACTGTAGTACCATCATTAAGACAACCTCGGTAAACTTGCCCAAAGCCACCTTTGCCAATAGGAGTCCTGTAATCGTTAGTTATCCTTCTAATCTCATCTTCTGTGAACTTGTTTACATTGTGATTGTTAATGGGTATCCATTTTGCCTTTTCACTGCCTTTGATGAAGTCAGTAAGCTTCTTTTCAGGGAGTTCCATTAAAGGACACCAGTAAGGATTTTATAGCACAAAAGTCTCTTGAACCTGCCAGTGTAAATGAACGAGTAAAAATGTGTATGAAACTCTAGTGAAGACACGGAAGCTTTCATTTCATTTCATTTTTTTTCTTTTGTAAAGGAAGACATTGACTGATTGGCAAGGCCACCTCCTAGGTTGATCACTGCATCGGTTTTGATTGTTTTCCTTTTATGTAATATCGAAATTTGAGTTCGTTTGCTAGGATGGTTCAGCTACGGCTATTTTAGGTCGACCTCCTTCGGCGCTCATGCTTGATAGAAGCGTGTAATCTGTCTATTTAAATTCTTCTTCTTAATACAATGATACGCAAATCTTTTGCATATTCAAAAAAACAATAATCGTGGGTGCTGCCTCTAACAAGCATGAATCGCTAAAAAAAAAAAAAAAAAAAAGCTGAGACAGGATGGCTACAGCATCAACGGCAGCAGTTTGAGATGTATATATATACCCTAAAAGCAATACGCCGGGGCCATCGGTGTCGATTGCCTAGAAAAGCATCCAGCTAAGAACTAGTAGAGATGAGATCCTGTTACTGTGGCTATGTAACAATGGCTAGTGGAGGAGGAGGGAGAAAGGAGGGAGCTAAGCGCACACGTACCGTATCAATCGATCCGAGAACTGTGGGAAAATGCGGGGAAGCAGTGGCTAGAGATGCGATCCGAGAACTCTAAAAATGAGATGAATTCCGGCTCACTTCGCCCGGGCGGCGACCTGTGACCTTCGCTCGGTCAACTCTTGGTCGATGGTGGTGGGCTGGTGGCGCGGTGGGTGAGGACTGAGGAACAGACGAAGAAGGACGGACTGGGACTGGGAGGGAGAAGAAGTGTGGGCCCGGCTTGGACTCTTATTTTGGGTTACTCCTGCCCCTGAACCCTGTTTACATAACTCCTTCCATGTACATTGGCTTTAATCAAGATGCCTATGATTTGAGTTATAAAAAAAGTCGTCCATGTTATAATTTCACAATTTACACATTGCAACAGATAGACCGTTCTGTATAAATAAACATTCTACAACTGGGTCTGTCTAAAGAAGATATAATAATATATTTTAGTTGGGTTGAATTTCCTTAACATTGACTTTTAAATTAGGGAACGTATTTAGTGCAAACTAACTTTTCATGAAAACTCATGCAAACCATAGTAAAAAAGTCGTCTAAATTCAACAAAAAAATCACATATGTAGATGATATGAGGATACACAACCTTGCAAAATATCTTATCTAAACTCGATTTCGTTTGTGAGATATAAAAATAACAAATTTCTACCAAATCATATGGACAACTTTCCGGCTTGAAATTTATTATTTTTATATCTCACAAACGAAGTTGAGTTTCGACAAGTTATTTTGCAAGGTTGTGTATCATCATATCATCTACATGTATGAATTTTTGGTGAATTTAGACAACTTTTTTACCGTGATTTTTATACCAAATCACGGAAAGTTAGTTTGCATTAGATCGTTCCCTTTAAATTATTCTTTACCCGTGATTTTGTTGCAAAAATTTTTCAAAACACGCTTACAGATCTATTATAATATTTTTGAGAATTTTGTAGATATTTTTCTCATTTTTAATAGAGATAAATTATTTGTTATAATATCTAGATTTTTTCATGGGCTCTCAATAGTTTATTTGGATTTTTCCTGTGCAAAGTCTATCTCTAGATTTTTTTAAGAACTGTATACATACATTTTTTTATGGTTTTAAAACCTTATCAAGTATATATTACTGTTTTCTAAAAAAAAGATACAAAACCGTGTGGGCAATTTGAACTGTTTTAACTCTTGTCTGTTGGAGGATGAACGGTTTTAATTCAGGAGGTAAGATATCTAGTTCTTGATCTTAGTAAGATATCTAGTTCTGGATACAATGCTAGTGCTAATTTAATAAGGAGATAAGAAATAAACTTTTTTGGTAGTGTGCATAGTCTTTTTTTTTTTTGAGAAAACCGGGTTGCAAATTTATTGATTCATCTCTCTTCGTAAATCGCCAGCGGCCAGTGGCAGGCCCACACGGTAGCCCGTACAGGCCCAGAACTACCTTAGATTTCGGCCCAAAAGAATTTCGATTGCCCGACAAAGCCTGCTCGCTCAAACTGACCCAGCCGTCTTGGGCCCACTGGCCACTCCCTCCTTCGACCTGTGGCGTCGCCGGCTGCCTCCGCTCGGCATTCGCGCGACGGCGCCATAGCACCGCCAGCCGCGGAGCCGCCGCTTCCCGACCTCCAGCCGTCCAGCGCCGCCGCGGAGCCATCCCGCTCTAGCAGGCAGCAGCGCCCAAGCGCCGGCCGCCTCGCGCCTAGTTTCCGCGCCACGCCGCGCGATTCCGCGCGGCCCTTTCTCCGGCTGCGCGGCCCTAGTGGGAGCCATCTCCTCTCCCCGCCACCCGTCTGCGCGACGGGAAGCCACGCTGCGTCGTCGCCTTCGCTTCTTTGGGGCCGCCTAAGGAAGAGGGAACGACTGACAACGCCCCTGGCCACATCTTGGCACCCTGGCCACATCTTGGCGAGGCCCCGACGCCAAGTAGTCGCCTGTTTCCCAGCCTCCTAGCGTCCCCTGGTCCGGTGCTGTATATCTAACTGGTAAGACCACGCCTCTTTTCTCATTCATTCACACCTCTCTGTTGAGAGAATACGAACCTACCCTATAGGTAGTAGCCGCAAGTTTAGTTATTTTTGTAGGCTCAAAGGTGATCCTTTCATTTGCTCTACAATGTTATTGGCTCTGTAACTAACCAAAGGTAAAACAAAGCCTTTCTGGTGTGCATCTGAAGCTCAGCTCTGATGCATTTACAGACATTACGTTAGTGGATCGTGTTTTTGGCAAATGCTTGATACCTTGATTCTTCATTTATGCAACCTCGAGCTTATTTGTTGAATTTATAATATTATGAGACCATTTTAATCTTTGTTTATTCTTTATTGTGCTTCTGGCTAATTTATACTGATCAGTAATCTACCATTTTGTTTGGCAAATTGTATCATTATGTACCGAACTGCATACTAGACTGTTGGTTACGCCTACCCAGAGTTCACTTGGCAATTCCCTACAGCGAATCGCAGAGGAAGACTGTCGCAACTGCTGCTCGTGGCATCTGTGTCTGCCTTATCCAACCACTAGCGCCACTCCCAATCTGAGATCAAGAGGCACCCGTGAGGAGCTTTTAGCTGCCGCTCGCCTCCACCATGCTCCGGCATCTCCAGCGATCACTCCGCACCATTCACTGCCTACCTGTCACAGGCCACGCCACCTGCAACTCTACCCCCTTCCACTGGTGAGTTCCTTCTCTTCTATTACCCAGTCCCCTACCATTAGTCTTTATCCCTTCAAATCACTGTGTTTCCCTTTCCTTCTTTTCTTGGATTCATGGAAACCAAGCTTTTTTTTTGAACTCTGGGAATAAAGTATTTCTGGTTATAGATAAAAACTAGTTCTTTTTTCCCCCATTGGTAATCGTCTCTATCTCTGAATTTGTGATGGTGGAAATTGAATTTCTGAATAATTTGATTTTCAAACTATAGATTGCAAGCTCCTAACTCTCGCACTTCCTTTTATTAGCTTTATAGCTTGTAGTCCCTTAAGGAGAGTGTTTAATAAACTTTTCCTTTTCACTTGCATTGTGCAGGTTCTGGGATTTGCATATAGAGGTACATGCGTCTGCATCCTAAACAAGGAGTTGCTCTTCCTTAATAATTCTGTTTATTAGTTCTAAACTAGTTGCACCTCTGGCTCATCTGTTTAGCCCGTATCTGGTTCGTGTAACAAGCATGCTACCAGAGATTTCTCTACTTCCAAAAGAGTTACAAGAGATCCAATATATCAGCTGAATGAGTTACAATCAACTACACCTGTGAAGGTACCCACAGCATATCACTCTTTGTTTTGTACTGAAATATTTCTGTTTATCTTTGTTACTACTTTGTGTTGCTGGTCTTTCCTTTCTGGTTGATCACTACTAAGAAATCCTATATTATTATTAGATGCTCAGCATGATGGCCTAGTCGATATTCAAAATACATGCCATCCTTTGGATGCACAGATTGTATTGAATAGTTTCTTGCACATTTCTGGATTGCTTCCGTACAAGCATTTATGATTCCTTAGTTTGGTTGATTTGTTTAGCTTCAGAACCATGGCATTATATAAGGTGAGGGATAAAAGAGTTTACTTTTCTTATTAACAGGATACTGACATGATAATTGATCGCATACGAAACAGCACAAGAAAATTGGAGCAAGGTCCTGTTGGAAAAAATCTGTCTTCAGCAGAGAAAAGGAAATTTCTTGTCAACACTGTATGTACAGATAATATTGATATGTTTCGATTACCCTGTACAGAAAATGTTATTGTACATTTCAAATGATGATGATACACATGCTAATATTGTGTTTACAAATATTTCGGGAATTGTTAGTGGCAATGAAAGAAACACTGACAGCATTTTCTGGCATTCATGTAATTCCATGTTCTGATTACCAGATACAAATTGTGCAAGACATTTTGTCGACAGTTTCATTTCACCTTCATGACAATAGATTAGTGAGTTGACATTTCACACGATTTTCATTGTTTCAGTAGAAGAGTGATAATAGCTAATTCATTATATGATGAATTGTTGACCTAGGAAAGTTGATTATGTGAGCACCTGTTGGCTCATCTTTGAATGACTAATATGTATAAAAAGAACAAAACCATGTATTAATCTTCTTGTATTGACCTGGCTGGTCACCTGAGTGCACTTATTATAACCTTCATTCTTGTTCAGTGTGGATAAAATTACGTCATTTGTGCGTATTGAAATTTATCAATTTATTGCAGTCATTTAGCTGCTATTGCCTAGTGCAACAAAATTACTAAATACTGCATTCTCTAACCGCAGCTCCTTAGCCTCGAAGATTCAAGAGAAGCTGTTTATGGCACACTTGATGCTTGGGTTGCCTTTGAGCAGGATTTTCCTTTGGCTTCACTAAAGCAAGCACTTTCAGTTCTTGAGAAGGAGGAACAATGGCATAGAATTGTCCAGGTATTGTATAGTGTCAGCGGCTTTCATTTGTATTTGTCATCAATACATTGTGAAGTAAATTTCTGTGACTACATACTTAGGTGATCAAATGGATGCTGAGCAAAGGGCAAGGAAATACAATGAGAACGTATGAGCTATTAGCGTGTGCACTTGAGAAGGATAATAGAGCTGAGGAAGCACATAGAATCTGGCAGAAGAAAATAGGCCATGATCTGCATTCTGTTCCTTGGCGTTTCTGCCATCTTATGTTGGCTATCTACTACCGAAACAATATGCTAGACAGGCTCGTGAAGGTTAGGACCAAAACTTTGTAACTTTGTGATGCACTTTATGTTTTACTTTAACATACTTTTCATTTGATAACACGGTAACTGCCTCTTCTTATGTTTTAGCTCTTCAAAGAACTAGAAGCTTGTGGTCGTAAACCTCCAAGCAAAGATATTGTTCGGAAAGTTGAAGATGCATACGAAATGCTTGGATTACTAGAAGAGAAAAAAAGCTTTGCTTGATAAATACAAGGATTTATTCAACAAACCATCTCGAAATGACCGAAAGAAAGGCTCCAAATCCAAAAAGACTGAGTCTGATAAAATATCTGGTTAGTTTCCATTCCTCTTCAGATGCTGAACTTAGTTCTTTTAGGAGGATATATGACTAGTGTTGTTTAATCTTTAGAGTATTCGCCCCAGTTGCATGAGATCAATTAATTTGTTCGGACACATGAAACCACAACATTATTATTCTGTTCTCAGCTGATGACAGTAAGGAAAACAAGATGGAGACATCTGAAAATCTTGAAGATCACAGTTTCCCTTTAGATGAGAAATCTGATGCCTCTGCTGAGTCATGATAAGAGGTAATGTAAACTAGGCAGTTCATGAGTTTCAGTATACAGTTATTTGTTTAGAAGTGCTGCTCGGACATCACATCTCTCTTGTTTATTCTCCTTCCAGATTCATCAGTGATCACTGACGTGGCCATAAGATTTGACCAAAACCAGATGCTGGCAGCATTAGCAATCTTGATGCTCTTAATACACGTTTGCTTTTAGTAGATGTCTAGCTGATGGAGCAAATAGTGTGTGCTCCCCTATCCCCTGGTCAGAAACATGTAATTTTTTTTTTTCCAAGATTTTGATAGTTGACGCCACTCTGATTTTTCTTTTTCTTGGCTCGGTTGGGCCAAACATATCTATCCATCGCCATCAATTCGTATTTTTTCTAGGCATGGTACAAGGGCATTTGTATTTGTACTGAAAATTTTGGGAAGATCCTAAACAACTATTGGCATAATCCAGCCATCTGGAAATGTATATTGTACAATGTTCATTCCTGGCTCCAATATATACAACCCCTTCGGTTTAATGTGCATTGGGAATCGAATTTTAATAAATTTTTATGTTTGCTGTGCAATTCTGAAGATGAAAGAAAAGTATTCCTGCGTCAAAGCAGAATGTGGATAGCTATGATGACAAGTGAGGTGGGAAGCTAAAGCAGGTGCCCATATCTTTGCTTTCAGGATGCTTTTGCCTGCATTTTCCCTCCTATGTGCTTTGGAAACTTTGAAGGCAGTACTTCTGTTGGGCCCAGGCTGCCGGCCTGATGAAGAGCTTTGGATACACACTGTGACATGGTGTTCCTTTTTTTTCTCTCTCGGAAAGGAAAGCCTCTGGATGCATGTATGATTCCCTCTAGCCAGTTTTGGCACTTGGATGGTGATGGTCTGATGGATGGTGGAAGTGGAACCCTAGTTGTCATGCATGCGTATGTAGTGGGAGGAGGTGAAGTGGTTTGCACGCTCACAGCTCACTTCACTTGATCACCATACAACATACATGCATGCACAGTGGATTCGTACCAATTGCATCCATGTTGCCAGCTATACTTCCTATGTGTGAGTGAGTTTGTTGCTAAACGATGTGCATATTTTGCCAGGCTGAAGTCAGTAAGTAAAACTGGTACTTGCAAAAAAAAAAAAAAAAAAGTAAGTAAAACTGGAATGTGCATTCCACCCAGTGGTAGTGGAGGGCCTGCAACTGCAAATTCGATTCCTCTGTAAAGCAATCGTTTTTGTTTCTGACGGTTGTGCGCATCGAATCTGATTGGCTTTTGTATAATTCGGATTTGGATGGACACAGGGGACAGGAACAGGACATGTTCGCGATGCCGTGGCTGCGTTCTCGCCACAGAATTGCGGATGCCGAAATTATTATTATTATATTCATATCCTGCTTGAATGAACAGAATGCATAGATTTCCTGTGCACAATATCCCCAAGCCAAGTGCGTCCTGCTCTGTTTTCTTTAAGGCTCATTCTGAACATATATGGGAGGCCCCCCCCCCCTGTTTTGTGTGAGTGTTTTTTTTGGGTAATATATTCATGTGAAATCACTACTACATGATTCCTGTGTTCCAAATGTGGCCTAAACACGCGGTTCAACAACAGGGCTGAGTGAGAATTGAAGTGAGGCAGTAGGTACAGTAGTACTGGTAGTGAGGATTCTGAATGTCCTGCTGGCACCAACCTCCAACCACGCCGAATTGCTAGAGCCCGGACGCCACATGACATGAAACATGATCCCAGGCCCAGCTTTCCACTGTGTTTACTTGCTAGTGCGATCTTTGGACACTGTATTTGAGGCCAATACAATCCAAGTGCAGTGGGCGACACTACCTACCTACTCCATCCGTTCGGTTTCATAAAAAATAGTTTGCGTTTAATTAAATTTCTAGTAAATACCATTCACATTAAATATTGATATTGTTTTAATCTAAAATTAATTAAACTTAAAATACTAAACCATGTTATTATGTTAGAATTGTATGTTTTTGTAGATGGAGGGTATAACATGCTAGAATTGTATGTTTTTTTTTTTTGGATGGAGAAAGTACGGGTAGTCCCTCACTCTTAACGACATCGCATCGCAAAGACTACTACTACTCACTGTCAGCAGCGTAGATTAATCTGCTTCAATCCAATTCCAAGTACAGGAATTAAGGAAACAAATGGCCTCCATGATATATATATAAATAAATACGCACGTGATTGAAGCGCAAATGCAGGCCGGATGTTTGTTTCAGTTGCAATGCATGCCATTGCCATGCCACGAATCGGATAGCGCGTACCGACCGTATCACCGGCCGTTATTATATATGTGTGTCGTAAACTGACACTGTTCTACCAAGACATTTGAGTCAAAAGAAAATCTCCTATACTATTCCTATACTCCACTCATGTGAGCCAAAGGCATGAACAATAAAAATTCCTATAGGATTCCTATTTCTATATTTTCCCTCTGTTTTTTCTATGAACCAAAGGAGGCCTAAATCAGAAAAAAAAAATGAAACTAGTAACATTTTTTTTTCTAAAAAGTGTTATCTTTATGATCTATATGCAATTATGCAGAACTATACATTATTTTCTCTTATTTGCTTTATTGCTCGTAGGCATGCTCATTGTTTATTTAAAACAAGTAAGATCTGAATAACTTCAAATGGAGCACCAACACATTGGCAGTGTTTTCACAAGAAGACCAGTACTAGTTTCATACTTTCCTGATTTGAAATTAAGGAATTGTGATTTCTCAAAGACCAAACTATTTTTTTAGCATGTTTATAAAACATAAAGCAATATTTGAAATGGATCATTGGACTAAATTTGTTTATTTCGGAAGTTAGAGAATGTTCGTTACACGGTATTTTCATTAGTTTAGAGGTGAAAATCAGGTTGGCATAGAATTTTAAGGTTGAAAAATAGACTTTACTCTTATTTAAAGATATGATTCAATGTATCCTCTTATACTTGTTGTTGAGATATAGAGATGCGTGTAAGGACGTCTTTGACAGCTGTCGAGCTTGCTACCTCAGAAGAGCACCTACTCAATCACAAAGAGAGAGAATGAGAAAACTTATTGCATGAGCGAGCCTCCAAGAGCTTAGCTTGTAGGTTTCTATAAAAATCAAGTCTTCAACATCCTTGCCATTATCTGACTTTTTAAAATTTGTTTTTAGGCTTCACATTCACATCAGTCAGCGATTTGTAAACTCCGTTGGAAGGTGCAGCAGAGAAAGGAAGCCAGGACCACGGTCGTCGACGGTTGGTAGAAGTGGAAATGCGTAGGGAATGGATGGTTGATGGGTGATGGCTGAAACTGGAACCGTGAGAGAGAGAGAGAGAGAGAGAGAGAGAGAGAGTGGCTACACTGCACTGGCACGGCATGTGCACGTGAACAAGGACCAGCCAATGGCAAATCAGGCCAAGTAGATCCACAAATGCTGCCAAAAAAGATTACACAACAAACAGAGGCAGTAAAACCGTATATGAATTTCACAGGAATCAATTTACTTACGCTTATCCGAGAAACTTATCGCGTAGTAGGAAAATGACACGTTTCTGCTAGTCCAACTGGAGAGACCAAGCACCCACCGACCAAAAGAAGAGCAACCAACCCTCCTCTTTTATGTGATATAATGAAGAATCATAATTCACCCTTATAATTGTTTGTTACTTGCTCAACCATAATTCATCCCATATTAGACAACATTTAAATTCTCCTACGAAGAGCAATATTGAAGCCAGAAGATCAAAGTACCCCTAACAAAATAGAAATAGGGATGCACCGAAAAAAAGAAAGAAAAAAAGGAACATTGAGAAGTAAGAAGGTATAAGTATTTTGTAACAAAGTTTAAATGCCGTGAAAATGTCATCTATCTTGGGGATAGAAGGAGTATGTGATTAACGTGGCTGAAGAACTTAACAAACATATCATGTTTGACGAGGAATAGATACTACGTCATATCTATATAATCAATTTATATATTGTCTAAAAATAAAATATATTTTTGTATATTAAATTTATAGGAAAGATCTTAATGATACTAATTGGATATCATAATTCTCAGTGTTCCTATAAATTTAATCAACTTTAAGATATTGAAATTATGATAATTCTAAAGTTTAACTTATTAAGAGAATATATAATTAAATTTATAGAAAAGATCACGCTGATGCAATTGGATATCATTCCTACTGTTTTTCTATAAATCTAATCAACTTTAAAATATTGAAATTATGATAACTCTAAAAATTGACTTTATATATTTATTTAGTGAAGAAGAAGGGGTATAGAAGTAGTGTTAATAAATAAAATAAAACAAAAGAAGAAGAAGAAGAAGAAGAAGAAGTAGAAAGTAGCAGTACAGTATGAACGACGAGTTTGACGAGCTGCCCCTGTAGTATTTTTTTTTATTCCCATCGGTACGAAAAAGATGGAAAAGGACCGCAGAGATTGGGGGGATAAAGACCGTCCAAAGCAAAACTGCAAAGGCAGAAGCGCGGGCCCTGGACGGTCGGCCGGCGGGCTCCACTCCACTCCACTCCACTGCCGCCGCTCCTCCTCTTCCTCTTCTCCAGGCAGCAGTCTCCTCCCCCCAGTCCCCACCAGGCTCCAGTCTCCACTCCAAGCGGCTGCGGCTGCGTGGTTGGTTCCAGACAAGGCCGCTGGCTTAAACGCGCGAGGCCCGAGGACGAAGAAGAAGCTTTTGCTTGTTTCTTGCAGCTTAATGCGGGAAGGGAAGTAACTGCATTATTACTTCCTCACCACCAGACCCACCACCACTGACCTGCCCTCCGTCCGGCTGGCTGCTGGCGGCAGCGCTCCGTCCGTTGAGGAGCAGAGCACTGGAGCAGGTGCCACTGCCCAGTGTACTACACTAGCACGGCATGAAGGGGCACCACCAGCACCAGTCGTCGTCCCCGCTGCTGTCGCCGCCGCCCAGCAAGCGCCGCTGCACCGGTCTGGCGGCGGCCGTGCCGGCGCTCGTCGTCTGCTCCACGCTGCTCCCGCTCGTCTACCTCCTCGTCCTCCACCGCCCCGCCGGTGCGTCCGCGCCTCGGATCTGTCCTCTGTCGTCTCCCCGGCTTCCTTCTTCTCTCGCTAATCCTCTAACCGCACGCGTCGCGTTGTTGCTTTTGCAGCAGGATATGGATCGGACGACCGCGCCGCCGTGGTCATCAGCACCGTAAGCTTCTCCAACAACTCTCCCCGTGCAGTGCAGAGTTTTTTCAATTACATTACATCCTATTCTCAGGTTAGTAGTAGTCTTCCCATCTTCTGAAATCCTGACGCCTTGCTTGTGCTTGGGGTTGCTTTGCTTACCAGGAGCTGGCCGGCGTCGGGGCGCGTGGCAAGCGGCATCTGGAGAATGGGGCGCCATGAAGCACAAGCTGCTCAAGGTTACTCACAGTCCCTGCCTGCTACAGCTACACTGCTTGCTCAACAGGCAGAATTCAGCATTTTGTTTGTCTGTTTTTTTTATATATATGTCAGTGACAGTGATCAAATTCAATTTTTTTTTGCCGGCCCGCGTTCGGGTGTGGGGCGAGGAGGAGAAATTAAGCTACACTCGCCTGTCACCTCTGCTGATTTTAGTGCGTTCATGCGCCTCGCGTGCGCGCGAGCGCGTGTCGTGCGGACATCCGCCGCTGCGTGCGTGCTGTGACGCTTAACAACCTACCGCCTCTGTCTCCATTCTCAAGTCGCTATTCCTGGAGCCGGCGGAGGTAGCAACCCATAATTGTTTTTCTCTCGTCATGCCTTGACATGCCATGCCTCAGTTTGCTATTCTTGGAGGAGGTGGCAACCCCAAAATCGTTTCTTTCATCATGCCTTGACATGCCACGCCCCTGATGACATGTGCACAAAACTGCTGTCGCTGGCAAGATGCCCTCTTGCTGTACCTTCCTATCTTCTTCTTCACTTTGAAACAATTTTGTTTGCCTTGTTATCTATTTTCTGTAATCACCTTTGTGTCAATCCATAGCTGAATTTGAAGGGTGGACACGAAATATTCGTTCTTACATATCCTCTTGAGTTATCAGTGTTGCACAGCACAATATACTGTTTCAGTTGTAAGTAGTGATATCAAAATGGACCAATTGGTTGTGTGCAGTGTGGTCGAATGCTGGTGATGAAACTTTGCTCAAATCTGCAAACTGGTGCACAACTATCTATCTAGATGGATCGCTTTGCCACATTGACAATTGAAGTTTCCTGGCTCACCTAAAAGTCTAAACCCATCCTCAAGAGCCTGCTGTAATGAAATGTCTGATGTTTTCTTTTCAATCTTGACTAACCTCCCCCTCTTTTCTGTCTATGTCTCCAGGATGTTTCCAAAATGGTGTCTGGATCTAATGGGATTTTGGCTGAGAGATCTACTAGATCAAAGTCTAACAAGGATCATGCTATCAAATCAAAAGCAAAGCTCAAGGGCGCTTTCTCTTTAATTGAACTAAATAATGACACCTTCAAAAGTAAAGGTAAGCATTAGGAGAGTACAAACAGTGCGAGACGATAGTATCCATCTTACTGTAGTTAGTTGTGTTTCAGGACCTCGTACCCCTAAAAGGTATAAATTGAAGGACTTGTCGTGGAGATCAAAGGTAACTGCAATCTCTTGTTTCCCTACATTTTAGAATTCGGTTGTCTGCACACTGCAGCACTTCATTTTTCATGTTTGAAAAACAGTCGAGTAGCCTCAAGGGCTTACCACGCCCAAAATGGTGAGCTCACAGCTCAGTCTGTTGTGCTTCTATTGACATGACCATTTGTGAATATGTAGCGAGTAAACACAAATGCAGTGATAGGAACATAGTTGTCCATCAGTTTGGCATAAGTAATAATCTTGTATGTTGTTTCTTTGGGTTGAACTTTCAGTTATATTTTACAAATAAAGTTGATAGGCTACATTTTGCACATTCACATTTGCTAGTAAGATGGTTTTCTTTCTAAGCAGTAAGTACTTTAAATCAGGTAACAATATATATTGTGATGCAATGCGATGAACAATTGTGTTCCCTTAAACATACTGTATGTTTTTTCACTGTCTATAAGATTTTCTCAATATTTCATGGTAAAAAAAACGTTACTGAAGAATTTTGTATCTACTCTGAGCTCTTTAGGTCCTGGGAGATGTACAAGGAGGTCATAGTACATTAGTACCACTCAGACATCTAAGGATGCATTGATCAAGTATTCCTTAGTGGTGAAATTAGTGTCTCATATAATGTTTTACAATATTTATCAGTTAGACATAACCATATATGTATTCGTTGTTAGTTCTTTAGAAAACCTCTTGTTGTGAAGGCCGAGCATAATTAGTTCGAATATTGTCACAACTGTTTTCGAGTTGTTGGTACAGGATGACTCCTGTGCTCCTGTGATTATCTGTGCTTTAGAACAGGGTCAGCAATTTTTTTTTGACTAGTGAATCCTTCAGGTGTTTCTTTTTCTTCCGTAGGAAACTTAATTTCTTTTGTGACAGGATACTACTGTTAATGGGAAAGAGAACCATGGTCAAGAGACGGTGCATGAGGAGAATACTAAGTCCTGTGAACATGAATATGGAAGTTACTGCCTCTGGTCTACTGAACATAGGGAAGTAATGAAGGATGCCATTGTCAAGAGGCTTAAAGATCAACTTTTTATGGCAAGAGCTCATTATCCTAGTGTTGCAAAATTGAAGCAACAGGAAAGATTTACACGTGAACTGAAGCAAACCATCCAAGAACATGAACGCATGCTGAGTGACACCATCACAGATGCAGATCTTCCACCATTGTTAGTCTTGCCTTAGCTTTTTAAAATCATATGTGTTTCTTTATTTCTCATATAACCTTTTGCACTAAATAAATGAATAATATGTGGCTAGTGCAATCCATTTACATGGCTTTATTCTTGTCTTATTGTTGTGTATGCATTTCTTCAAGCAATAAAGGATGAACATACACATTTATAATGCTTCTGACTTAATTTTGATAGAATAAAGCACTGCAATGTCTTTTTTCTATTCTGTTCTCAAAATATTTCTGGTACCAATAAGTGGTTACTCTTTTCAGTTTTGCAAAGAAGCTGGAGAAGATGGAGCACACAATTGAGAGAGCCAAGTCTTGTGAAGTAGGATGCTCGAATGTTGAACGGAAACTTAGGCAGCTACTTGATATAACTGAAGATGAAGCTTATTTCCATACAAGGCAGAGTGCATTTCTATATCATCTTGGGGTGCAGACTATGCCAAAAACTCACCATTGCTTGAACATGAGATTGACAGTAGAGTATTTCAAATCCAGATCGAGTCTTATGGATCAGTTAAATGAGCAGAAGCTTGAAAGTCCTACCTTCCATCACTATGTATTATTTTCCAGGAACGTACTTGCAGCTTCGACCACTATCAATTCGACAGTTATGAACTCCCAGGTATACCATTTATTTTCAGATAATCTAAAATATTATGTGGAACTCATCTTGATCACTAACTTATGGCCGATAACACATTTCAGGATTCGGACGATATTGTCTTCCATTTGTTCACAGATACACAAAACTTTTATGCAATGAAGCATTGGTTTGATAGAAATTCGTACTTGGAGGCAACTGTTAGTGTAACTAACATTGAGGACAATCAGAAGCTCTCTAAGGATGTAGATTCCCTTGAGATTCAACAATTATGGCCTGCGGAGGAATTTCGTGTCACAATTCGTAACTATTCTGAACCTTCCCAGAGGCAGATGAAAACTGAGTACATATCTATCTTTGGTCATTCACATTTCCTCTTGCCTGACCTTCTTCCTAGCTTGAATAGAGTAGTGGTTCTGGATGATGATTTGATTGTCCAGAAAGACTTGTCATCTCTGTGGAAACTTGATATGGGTGGTAAAGTGATTGGAGCAGTCCAATTCTGTGGAGTGAGATTAGGGCAGTTGAAACCTTATATAGCAGACCATAATGTCAATGCTAATTCATGTGTGTGGTTGTCGGGCTTGAATGTCATTGAATTGGATAAATGGAGGGACACCGGCATTACCAATTTGCATGATCAATCAGTCCAAAAGGTCAGTAGAACTCACCATTCACAATAAATATCAATTTCAGTTGTTATCTCCTGAAAATATGTGGTTTCCATGTAGTAGCTGTAGTCCTATCCTTTTGTCATAACTTCCATATCTTATGTCTAGAAGGCAGCTGCCATATGATTTGTTAACTTTGCTTTTTTCTGCAGTTGCGAAAGGACAGCCTGAAATCACAGCGACTGCAAGCACTCCCTGCAAGTTTACTTGCCTTTCAAGATCTGGTATATCCTTTGGAAGATTCATGGGTTCAATCAGGCCTTGGACATGATTATGGAATTAGTCACATCGATATAGAAAAGGCTGCTACTCTGCATTATAATGGTGTGATGAAACCTTGGCTTGACTTGGGGATACATGATTATAAGAGCTACTGGAGGAAGTACATGACTAATGGAGAGAAGTTCATGACGGACTGCAATATTCACTGATTAATATAGGATATGAAATGCACCAACACTCATTTTTGAGCATTTGAACCACAGAGTTCATGGGTTTTGCTTAAATGATGAGGTTATCATGAAAATAAACAGAATCGCTCCTGGCCTGCAATATCTATGATGACTCAAATACACCCCTGACGAGGCAGTGCTCAATCAAATACCAAAAGGAGAATAGGATGAAGTGCTTTCTGAATAAAACTGCCAGTGTTGCCATAACAGCATCTACGAGGTCTGAAGGACGCCAGCATGAATCCTGAGTTATGTTGCAGAATACCAAGATATAATGTAGATTATTTCACACTGTTCATTACGGTTTGATGATTTTTTTTTTTTCCATATGCAGCTGGGCATTGCAAAAGTGCAGTTCCTTGCTGCTCATTTTTAGTATAAAATCTTTGGTGCTATTCTTTTTGCTCATTATGCAAGAGCAATACTGAGGGAGTCAATGTTAACTGCAGCACAGCATGTACAGGGAACAACAAATGATGCCTGAATTAGCAAGTATTTTTCTTGTGATTCTCTGCAGCAAGGCTTGCATTTGTTATTATTGTTAGATGTTGATATCCCATTGACGATATAACAAATGGTTGTTTGTTCTGCTGAATGGCATTCTTTGGCTTTATAGGATCTTTTTGTTTTTTTTAATAAAAAGTATAGGATCTTTTTGTAGTGCAAATCTCAAATCTTTTTGTAGTGCAAATCTCAGAAGGAATGAGAATTCAGATAGTTGTCTAGCATAATTTGGATGTCGGTCCTGCAAACTAGCACAGCAAATGAAAAAAAAAGAAGGAACTATATTCTTTGATACTTGCATAGTTTGGCACATGGTCATCTAGTATTGAGTTGAGGCTATGCATGGAACAGATTCCGGCATAGTTCAGCATGTCTGGGTCCTCAAAAAAATCTGTCAAAAACACATATAGGTTATATTAGCACGGTTCGAACGTTCAGTTCGCCTTTTGATGTGTAGCCAAAAGGTAACTCCTATATGATCCGTGTCTGTTAGGACTTGGGACCACATTTCTGTCTCGAACGGTAGTCTCAAATGCAGTGAGTGTAAACAAGTAGTGGCTACCCTAGTATCCTGCAAACTAGAGGGTGCACTTTAATGCAGAAGGTAACAGAGGAGAAAGTTTAGCTCCTGCGGTGTTACAAGTCATGAAGCTTAGGACCATGAGGGGACGGCCTTCCAGTGGACACCTACAGTGCTTCTGCAATTCCAGGTACCTCTCCATATCAAACTTCTGCGCTGCACAAAGCTTTTTCTGCCTTGACAAAAACAGCCTCTCCATGAAGTCCTGATACGTCGGATCTCTTGAGGTGATGAGGAAATAGGCGTAGCCGATGAGCAGGCCAGATGCGGTGGTGAAGAAGGCGATCGGCTCCATCACGTCCCACGATAACTCCCAGAACGTGAGACGGAAGAAGAGCCCGACTTGGCACATCAAGAACCCTAAGCCAGACCACAGGATGCGCCGCACTTGCTTGTGCGCCAGCTTGTCGATCTCTTCCTTCTTTTGTTGGAGCTGCTCGAACTCTTCTTTTCTTGGGTCATTCTCTGGTGCTAGCGCAAGTGGCACAGCCCTTCTAACCAGGTCCACCACCTGAAAATGGTCAATGATCAATCAAAGTAAGATTCAGTCAGAGAGATTACATCATGACTCCTTTTACTGGTTTTGCACGCAACTGGGAAAAAAAGCTTTGACGGTAAGAAAATTTGCTAGATATTCACTGTTTTCACTTTCAATAACAGTGAAATAGAGACCTTCCTACAGGTAACAGCTGAAAGCAACAGGAAAGAAAAAATATCCACCCGGATGAGGCAATCCTTTTCAGATAAATATTTTACCTTTTGTCAATGTGCTCTCCACACTTCAAAGAATAAATTAGTACCTCAATCAATTCCAGGTGGATCATTAGGTGGAAAGAAAAAATTAACAAGATTCCACTTTTTCTGCAGTGGATACTATGGTCTTTGTTCTGATCATGGTAGGTGAAGAACAGACAGTAGTTGTGAAGGACCGGAAGGTACCAAATCAAATAACATGTGATCTAGCAGTAATGTGAACCTGTACATTGTTCCAATTCCATGTACATCTTGACGCTTTTCAGATAACTGCACCCTCACGTTACTGAGGATGCCTAACTGCATCCTTACGTTACTGAGGATTCCATGTGTGCATCTTGACCTACGTCACCTTTGATTATTCCCAATGTTACTATTTTGCTCAGCCATCTTGGTTAACTGATGATAATTCCCAATTTCACACAAACGAATATGTCATGTCACGAACAGAACTTAAAAAATGAGCTTTTTTTGCCAGTTGTAGTCTCCAATATTATAGGAAGGCTGAAACAGGGCATTACTCTAAAAATTTGATGGGGTTTTGTTTTTACAAAAGATGGATTTCTATGAAATATATAAGTTCAGATTTGAACTGATTAGCATGGATGTAGACCCAATTTCAAACAGGATACCAAAAGGGGTTCATCCGAATCGGAATCCGGAATAAAACCGTTACGAAAGCAGCAAGCAGTTTCGAATTCGGCAGATGAGATGAAGAACCTACGAATGATGTAGTGACAGAATGATGTAGTAATGCTCAAGAAATGCGACCTTCTCGGGGTGGAGGTACGCCTTCTCGCGGAAGAGCAGGACGACGCCGGCGTGGTCCAGGGCCCGCGCGAGCGCCTCGGCATCGGCGTGCGTGCGAGCGGCGCCGGCCTCGACGCAGGCGTCGAGGAGCTGGTCGTACCCGACCACCTCGTCCCGCCCGTCCCGCAGCCGCCGCTTCAGCGCCTCCACGCCGACGAGGCGCACCAGGCGCCGCGCCTCGGCCGGCGTGACCTCCGGCTCGTGCTCCGCCTGCGCCGGGCGCAGCGGCGGCGGCGGCGGCGGCGGGGGGAGAAGGGCCGCGCGTGGAGGAGGAAAGCGGCGGAGGGAGGGCACGGGGACGGCGAGCGGCGGCAGAGGAGGACGCGGGAGGCGGCCGCGCGCCACATGGACATGGTGGTGGAGGAGGACCGGCACCGGCAGTGGGAGGGATGGCGGTGAGGCGTTGCTTTGCTTAGCAATTTTCCGTCCAAAAACACAACAGTTTCTCCCTGTTATTTTACTTTAAATAATTTTATTACTATTTATAGTGTGACTGGGATGATATTTATTATTTATTAAAAGTATGAAGCCAGGTTAAAAAAAGAAGACACCTTGAGCTAGATCCCTGTTACGTGTTTTTTCCAAGCCATTTCCAACTTTTCATCTTTAAAAAATTATTTTGTTATTTCCTCCGTCCAAAAATATATTACTCTAGCTTTATTTTAAACCAATTATTTTAAATTTGATCAAACTCATGTAGAAGGTTATTAATATTTATTACAACAAATAGATACTCCCTTCCATATTGCTAAAAGAAGTTATTTTGGACAGTGAAATATTTTCAAAACATAACTTTAACCTTTTATTTCATAAAAATATTTATTGAAGAATAACATATGTATATATAAAAGCATTTTTGAAGATGAACTTATTCATATATTTTTTTCATAATTTCAAACTCAACAACTTAAAGGGAATGGTTTATATTCACAATGTTTGACTTAAGCCCTCTTGAAGGTTCTCATAAATTTTCATGTGGTTCACCATAAGCACAGGACCTCGTCGGCAGCGGCTAGATATTAATTTGAAACAGAAGGAGAAATAAAGAGAAGTCCTATTCATATTGCTATATATATTTAAAAAGAGTGTTACGCGGTTGCAAGCATGTTTCCATCGGTGACTCCACAGTAACATACGGTTTGCGAATCTCAGGCGATTTTTGCAGTTTGTCCAGGGAAAAAGTTACACGAGACGACGAACACTTTCCACGGCATTTTCACAGCTTTGCAAGGGCTTTTCCGCAGCAGCGGCCAGTACACAGCCCACGGGCTAGCATTCCAAGTGGGCTAGGTTTTAGAAATCAGGCCTGCTACAGAACCAGGCAAACAGCCTCAACTGGGCTCTCTCTCTCTCTCGTTCCCTCTCCCAGGCTAAGACTATCCGCACCGCGGACGCTATATGGGTCCGGTACGAGCCAGCTCACCCGGTAGCGTGAAAAAAAAACGCTGCACCGGTGACTGTAAAAGGAAACGCTATGGTCTTTCAGACGCCACATACAGCGCGTGTACGTTGCTGCGCTATCACACGGGGCGGGGCCCATAGGCCGGCATGCAGTCCGCGCGCGCACGAGAGCATGTGGGAGAGAGGAGTCAGAGTAGGCAGTGGCGGGCTAGCTGAACAAAGGAAAAAATGTTTTATCTCACAAACTAAAAAAAGCCAAATTAAATTTCGTTCGCTCTCCCAGGTTAAAATGAGCCCCCACAAACCAAAGACGCTAACCAGCCCAGAGAGGGGTATCAGCAGTGAAGTTACAGTGTCTTCTCTAACCAGCCCACCCCAAAGTTAGTTAAGTCCCTAGTCCCCGTTATAAGCCCATTTTTATTAGCTTTGACTAATCCTATTATTGTCTTCACACTAATTTCACCAGGCTCGCTATAAAATTACGGAAATTCTGGAAATGTCCATAGAAAAAGGCAAACATCTTCCTTCTACACTGCCGACCTATATATATACCACAATAAAAAAATAGAGTAGTCCCCTTAAATATACCTATAAAATATCCATTTGTTATTTTGTCAACTGTGGTGATGCATGGGCTACCAATTTTTTAAAGAAATATATGTATTAGAAAATTTCATGGATAAATTTTCCCCCAAACTAATCAAAATTTTAAGTAAAAACCAATGTGAGCAATTTAATTACTTATGCGGGTCTCAAATTTATTCATAGATTTCAAGCTGCTCGGACCTGCGTCTATATACACTTTTGTCATAGCATGTATAACAAACAACCCTTAAATTTGAATCTAAATTATGCATCTCTACTCGAGCTGTGGAACTGTGTGGTATTGTTGTTCCATTGAATGTCAATCAAAATTGGAGCCACTTTCTTTAGATATACTATATAAACTGTAAATTGTGTTTGAATATTATAGTTGGAACTAATGGCAAACAAGCTGTTATATCATATAAACTCTAAATTATAAGAGCATAAACAAAAAAAAACTCTGTACCTCTTAAAATTCTCCAATCATTTAAAATTATAGGACACTTTTCTAGATTCATAACTTTTGTTACCCATCTAGATGATATCAGAATTAGCATTCATTCACATATCAGCATTAGCATTATTTATTTCTTGGATCTAAGACAACACCAAATGTTTTTTTTTTGTGACTCACCAAATGTAATTTCATTTCAAAAAAGAAGCACACCAAACGTATTTTTTGAGAAAAAAAATGGGGAAAGAAAACCCCCCAAAACCCTACACCCTCTCCATGGCCTGATTTCCTCCCCTCGCCGCCGCCGGAGGGAGGCGGTCAAACGATGCTATCCCTCCCCCTACGCCGCCGCCACCTCCTCCTCCGCCTCTGCGCTCGCCGGAACCCTACCTTCCTGCGCCTCTCCATCGCCGCCTCCGCCGCGGCACTCTCCACCGCCCCTACCGCCGCCTCCGGCGCCGCCGCCACTCCCATTTCCGACCGCCTACGCGTCCTCCGCTCCCTCCACGCCGTCGCCCCTGACCACCTCCTCTCCCACCCGCTCCCCTCCTCCGCCCACGTCTGCCTCGCCGCCCACCTCGCTGCCCGCGCCCGCCTCTTCGCGCACTCCCGCCGCCTCCTCTCCCGCCTACTTGGTGCTGGCCACCGGCCCCACCTCGCCGCCTCCCTCGTCGACCTCCTCCACCACGCGGCCCTCGCGCTGGGGCCCGCCGCAGCGCGCTACCGTCCGTTGTCGACACCCTCCTCACCCTGCTCGCCGACCACGGCCTCCTCGACGACGCCGTCCGCGCCGTTGCCCGCGTGCGGCAGCTGCAGGTGCCCCCGAAGACCCGTACCTGCAACCACATTCTCCTGCTCATCGCCCGCAACCGCCAAGGCGGGCTCGTCAGGCGGCTCTTCGATCAGCTGCCCGCGCCCAACGTGTTCACGTTCAATATCGTGATTGATTTTCTGTGCAAGGAGGGAGAGCTTGTGGAAGCGAGGGCGCTGTTCGTGAGGATGAAGGCGATGGGCTGCTCGCCGGACGTTGTCACTTACAATTCTTTGATTGACGGGTACGGCAAGTGCGGGGAGCTGGAGGAGGTGGAGCGGTTGGTGTCGGAGATGAGGAAGTCTGGGTGTGCAGCTGATGTTGTGACATACAATGCATTGATCAATTGCTTTTCCAAATTCGGGAGGATGGAGAAGGCGTACAGCTACTTTGGGGAGATGAAGAGGCAGGGAGTGACGGCAAATGTGGTTACACTTAGCACTTTTGTTGATGCATTCTGCAAAGAAGGGTTGGTCCGGGAGGCAATGAAGCTGTTTGCACAGATGAAAGTGAGGGGGATGATGCCAAATGAGTTCACTTATACTTCATTGGTCGATGGCACTTGTAAGGCAGGGAGGCTAGGTGACGCCATTGTATTGCTTGATGAAATGGTGCATCAGGGGACTGGTGCCAAATGTGGTGACGTACACTGTTGTGGTCGATGGCCTTTGCAAAGAGGGTAAGGTTGCTGAAGCAGATGATATTTTGAGTCTGATGGAGAGAGCTGGTGTTAAAGCCAACGAGTTGCTCTACACTACACTGATCCATGGGCACTTCATGATTAACAACAGTGAGAGGGCTCTGGATTTGTTGAATGAGATGAAGAATAAAGGAATGGAACTGGATGTCCCTCTCTATGGCACTCTCATTTGGGGTCTCTGTAAAGTTCAAAAGGTGGATGAAGCTAAGAGTCTGTTACATAAAATGGATGGCTGTGGTTTGAGACCTAATGATGTCATTTATACGACAATGATGGATGCCTTCTTTAAAGCAGGAAAAGAGTCAGAGGCCGTTGCCTTATTCCATAGAATTCTGGATTCTGGGTTCCAACCTAATGTTGTTACTAATTGTGCATTAATTGATGGATTGTGCAAAGCAGGATCGATCTCTGAGGCCATCTCCCATTTTAATAAAATGAGAGAATTAGGTCTGTATCCAAATGTACAAGCTTACTCTGCCTTAATTGATGGTTTTTGCAAGATTGGTTCCTTGAATAAGGCTGTGCTCTTGATGAATGAAATGGTTGACAGGGGTATGTCTCTTGACAAAGTTGTTTACACATCTCTTATTGATGGGTACATGAAGCAGGGAAATCTCCAGGATGCCTTTGCAGTCAAGGCCAAGATGATTGAAAGTGGTTTACAACTTGATCTCTATTGCTATACTTGTTTTATCTCGGGCTTCTGTAATATGAATATGATGCAAGAAGCTAGAGGGGTTCTTTCAGAAATGATTGGGACTGGCATTACACCTGATAAGAAGGTTTACCACTGTCTGATAAGAAAATACCAGAAATTGGGAAACATGGAGGAAGCGTCAAGTCTTCAGAATGAAATGGAAAATGTTTTAAGCTCTATAGAAGATGATACTGCTTCTGGTTCTGGTTGTGAAACCTGAGCTTGCGGTTGTACAAGGTATAAAGGGCTAGTTTTTCTTTTCTTTGATATATCAGCATTTCGGCAATTGAACTATACATAACACAACTAAGGGATTGTTCTTGCAGTGCAGCAGCATATGTCACTATGTGGTTCAGTGCACTTCTGATACTTCTATCTCAATCAAGTCGCTCAACAATCTTCACTAGATGCCACACTTAAAAAGGCAGGGTAAATGTTCCCATTAGCTTGGACCTTGGATATAGAACCCAGCAAACAAATGAGGGGATTTCACTGGAGTCCAAGAATGTCGGGTTTTGAAGTGCTTCTGTGGTAAGATCAACTCAACAATGAATAACTCACTATGTCAGTGTTGCAACAATCTTTCTAAATTGCTTACTTTTGGTAGGCTTTGCTCAATCAAACATAATGACTTGGCTTCTTGTATTTTTATTTAGTATTATATATCTAGGTTAAAAAAAAAATCTGTTTACTAGCACTGTTTTTCATCTTTACTTTTGATATGGCTTCTGAATCATTCTCCACTGATAATCAGACAAGCCATTTGTATATTTGCTTGAACAATGCAGGACAGTTGCATGCCATTTCTAAGAAGGACAAGGCATTTGTATTTGATCCAGATTAATACCATTTACCATACTTCCACTGATACTGATGCCGGTACCAGATGAGCAGGTGTATAAAGCTTGTAAATCATTCATACTTGTATCTCTTAAATCATCCTATTATTTGCATTACACTCACTAATAAGTAGCTGGTTCTTTGGCGTTAAGAAGTTTGGACCATTCAGTTCACTGTTTGAAAGATTTTCATCGTTATTGGCATTAGAAGCGAAGTTGATTTTTGTTCTGATGAATTAGATTGTGAATGAGCAGAACTCACGAAAGCCTACCTAGATTGTTTGCCAAGTAGTAAGATGGGTTAGAAATCATTGCATCAGCCCTCATAACTCATAAATCAAGTCTTGTAAAAGATAATAATGGGAACATCCCACTAAATCATAGGATTATATGCTATAATTGATCAGGTCATCCTATGATGGTTGCTCAGTCCAAACACCCTAGTTATTGTCTTTATTTAGGATGATCCTACTATACCTCCAGTCATGGAGAAACAAGCAAATAACATTTGTCCCTTATTCCTTCATAATTTCTTTTCTTCCTTACTCATTAGTTTTAATGCTTTCCGCTCTAAAGTAATAGACTGGATTTACATTATTGTGGTATAATATAAATTAGTATCTGTTATAAGTTTTTCAATGCTCCATCTTACTTGAGAACTCAAATGATTTTTGCAGCTATGGGAATTCACTGGTGTAATTTGGATCCAGCAGCATATGGCATAGCTAATTGGTTGTTGAATTTAGTTTTCCTATGGTCTTGTGAGAAACTCATTGTCATTTGGTCATCAATCATGAAGTCCATCATTCCTAATTGAACTGATTTGATGATTTGCTGTGTTCTTCTGCAATCCTTATCTCTTGTCAAATGTTCATCCTTCCATGATTGAGGTCCATCATTCCTAATTGAACTGATGGCCCGCAGAATCAGACATGTCCAAAACAATCGGTGTTGAATCAATTTCTCCTCCATTGGTGCCACCCCCAACCCACAGAGATAGAAGATGATTTGCTGTGTTCTTCTGCAATCAGCTAATCAACAATCATGGAATATTGTCAAGGTGTGCATTTATGTGATGCTCAAAAGAAATCAGTGCTTGTAGCTGAGATGACAAGGTTTTCCTTGTAGTATGTACCTTATACATTGACTAAGTCAGATCTGTGCAAGCAAAGACTGATTATGAACTAGGACAGGGGAATCAGGATGCTCTGCAAGTTTACATACACTTATTCTGGTTTGATACGGCACAGGCGAACATATGCATCCTAACACTGTACAGTCTGCAATGTATTGCCATATATGTTGTTCATAACAAGATTCTTCAAAGTGCTACGAAGGATACTATTACATTGATCAAAATGGTGAAGGTTGAGTAATACAAAGGTCTCATGGATGGATGGACTTGCACAGATTTATGTTGGCAGCAAGACAAACCTACTGGGAAGAATATCATAGAGGCCCCAACTGATTGGTTTCATCTTGATGTTTGTTACATATGGCCTGCCAACTTGGCAAGGATCATTGCTTCATCCCAACCATCAGGTGAGAAAGCATCCAAAGTACCAAACACAAACCTGGATGCATTCATTTGTAGTTTCTGTACGAGCTCTGTTTTTGTTGTTTTCTTTGTTCTTCTGTTTTTGATGTTATAATAAATTGAGTCAAACCACAACTTTATGTTGTCATGATTCTACACCTTACGGATGCAACCTCATTCTTGCTCAGGAGTACTGTGCTTCAAGGAAGGGAACATATAGGAGATAGGGACAAACAAGGGAGCCAATTTTGGTGAACAATAAGAATAGTTTTTTCTGGCGAACAAGGTGGAGCTGATTTTTGCAGGCTGCCATCTTGGTCAGATAACTGATAGGAGGTGTTTGAAGAGACACGAGGAATCTGAAAACAGATAGGTTCTAGGTGTTTTCAAATCTGTTTTGCACATATATTGGATTTATTGATTGATTTATATTTACTTTTTACTTACCAGTGATGTTGCAACTGGGCTGCAACATCTAGGTATCTTGTCATGTAATTCAGTACCGGCAAACCCAACCCAATAATGTAATAACCCTTTGAAGCTGTGAAACGTAACATTGGTGGTTGAAGCCCTGATGTGTGTAGAACATGCCATTTTGGTATTTCCTCAACACACGATATGTAATTTTCTGCCTTCGCTTGCTTACATGCCATGGCTGTATTTCCCGTAAAGCTGCTACCAGACGATGCATTGCCCTGTTGCTTGATCTGGCAATCGTGGCACTTCACTACCTTATGCCGTATTGCTGTAGCCTACAGCTCTGTGATGAGGCATTGCCCTGTTTTTCATGATCCGGCGATTGTGGGCACTCTAGCAATTTGCTATTGTATATGCTGTTTCATGACCCTGTCCAACAACTAATCCGAGAAAGATGTATTAGGCTAGGGTGCTTTGTGCCCATTTTGCTGTTTCATGTGTAGTCTGGTTGATCGGTCTTCAGGTGGTTGAATCTGTCAGGTACTTGTATGTCTGCTCCCCTTCTTTTTGGGCTGGGAAGGTAGAATTCTAAAGTCACCTTCCTGCAGGCCCATGGGAGTTTGGGGGCAATCTGCTCGTTTGCCAGAGGAGATGGAGTTCGTGCACATGCCAATGTGGACTTGGGTCTCTTAACTTCCTGTTGGATGACTATGGAGATAGGGACAAAGTCGGCAAGAGTGTTGATGTTGACACAGACGAAGGAGGTTCAACAATAGGTAAATATATAACTCAGTAATCCTAGGGCTTTTGGATAAGGAAGGGGGCAGCAACTCTGGTTCTGGAAGAGTTGCCAGAGGGGAGGTGTTAGTAGGAGAGTTTACCAGCCCATCAAAATCAAATTCAAGTCCCCTGGTATTGAAAAGAAAATATCATGGGTGGAGAGTGCTGAAAAGGATGAAGGGGGCATCAAAATGGGCGCGAGAGGCTGGTACGAGCACACGATGGAGATTGGGGAAAATTAGATGTGACGCCTGAAGCAGTTGGGGTGGATGCAGGTGCTAGGAAGGATACTAGTGGGGGAGTTCGAACTATTACTCCAGATATCAACTGACAAGATTCTTCTGGTGTTGAAGATACAGTTGGGGTATCTCAATCTACAAAAATATGGGCAATCTGTGTCAATTAATCCTGCTGGAGCTGAGAGGTAACATATGACGAAACCTTTATTCCAACAAAGAAAATAGATCTTTTTGTTCCAAAATTTTAAATAAAGGACAACCCTGTTTATCAAGAATAGCCAGTAGAACCATACAGTTTTTCCTCCGCATTTTGTTGTTACAATGATTATTATGTGTTTTCTCATTTAACCTTGGCTAATAGACCTGCATTGTCAATCATGTATGCACTGGTGGATTTTTTTTTTTATTGTCCCCGTGCAGTTCAGGTTCCTGAGCTACTGAAGAAAGGAGATGGGTTTGGATAATTTCTGAGATAGCATTTTGGTTGGTTTTTGTGGCTCTGTTTGCTTATTTGCACATTCATTTATCTGTCATAAGATTGGATACCTCTTTTATCCTATGCTTGGTCATATATTCTCCTATCTTCATTGTTTATCTTGCTGATGGCTGATCCATACAAACTATACCTGACATCTGGTTATTATTTACTTAAGCATGATTAGTTCTGACTCTTACATGTGCGCTTTGTTACATAGTTTTTTAATGCACTCTATAGAATTATTCAAGCACAAATTAATAGTTCTACATATAATTAAATCAGATTGTACAGCTTTCCCCAGGTGATATTTCAGCTGCTATGTACATGTTCTTGATAAATTCTTAAACAATGCAAATCCTAAAGCACATTTGATGGACTGTTGTTGTTACTGAATGAGTTGAGATAAATATCCTTCTTTCAACAGGCATAGTTAGCTGACATGGACTCATTCTTCTCTTCTAAGATTTATATTAACTTGGTGACTGGTGTTGTGTTCCAAAAAAAAAAAAAAAACCCCTTGGTGTTTCAGCTTTCAAGATTATCATCACTAATCTAAGGCTTTAGCTATGGTAATATATGACAATGAATTGCAAAGGATGCTATTGTTTTATTTTTTGTGGGAAGATGCTATTGTTTTTCTGGTTGTTTCAGAACCTTTGAAATGAGCTGGATCTAGGCATTGTGGTTGACAAACCATGGAGCTCAAACCCTCGTGCTGCTCTTGTTGCTATTTGTTCTGGAGGATCAACCATTTTACAGGAGGTTTGGTATCCTATAAACGTTGCAAATGTTGTCGTGGTTTAACATTGAATTGTTGGATTGCTTCAGATTTTAAAAAAACAGTTTTTGGTGGGAAGATTTCGTGAAATTCTCCTCTGTTCTCTTATTGTTTATGTGTGGTAGATATTTCTCTCTATGAATCCTATATTTTTCTGTTGGTGCTATTTTTTTATCTGTTTGAAACATTTAACTTATTTGTTCCACAAGAAAATATCAGTGAGTGAAACACTGAAACTTCTTTAATTTGGCTTGATTGCAAATTTGTGATCTTTTGGTGCATTCCTGGATTTTCTGTCAGTGGTGTTGCCTTTTGAGGATGTCAGCAGGGATTAGTTCCAGTTGGTGTCCTCCATCCCCATTGTCATCTGCAACAACGCGCTCACAAGCTCCCTCAGCTTTAACCTCGGTGTGAGATTTGACTGTTTCCTGCCTAAGTTTCTTGATTTGTTATATGCATGTATGCTGGCGCTGGATGTTCGGTGATTCACATAGATCTGCGTGCTCCATTGGGACTGCGGTTCTGGAGATGTGTACGCAAGGTTCAACTCTTCAGATGGTGTTGCAGGGTGACAACTTTGAGGCAGGACTAGGAATGCAAATTGCTAGCTGTCAAGGCTTCAACGGTCATTGATTGGAGCCTAATTTGATTGCCAATCGTGAAACATGTGTGACCCTGGAGCTAGCTAACATGCTTTCTGTTAAACCCTTAATGGCTCTTGATGTTGTAGATAAGAGTTACTTCTCTGTACTGTATAGTTGGTGAGTGAAGTTGGGTGTCATCTCCTGCTTGCTTTTTGCATAGATTGCTTGACACAAGGGAGTATACTTGTTTGCCCTGGTCACACATTTGACACTAGAAGGATGTTCTGCCAGGGTAGTGGTGCCTACATGCATCTAAACACTGAAAGCTGATGATGATAATTTGGTAAGGAGGACCAGAAGGTTACATTTTAGTGCCTGGATTTCATATATTACTAATAGTTTGTAATTTAAAATGTCCAGTAGCGTCTCTCATATAATGCTTGGCTTAAATAATTATTTGAGTTATTATGCTGTTTATATCAAAAAAACTTGATTATTGACAATTTTAGAGTGCTACCTTTGCTAGGAGCCTTGGGGGGACTTTTGGCTCATTGCCATCCTGCAGGATATGAGATCATAACTATGTAGGGTCAAAGAAAGCCATGGACGGATGTAGTATATTTTTTATTTCATCATGATTATTCAAAAGGATCGAATAATTAGGTATTCACCGTGTTCCGTGTGTAGTAAATATATTTTTTATTTCGTGATTCAAATGGATCAAATAATTACGTATTCACCGTGTTCCGTGCCACCACCCATGTGTGTGGGTCGGCCACTGCACGCTCGAGTCCTGCACCGACGGTCGACGCGTCCTGCACCGACGGCCTCATCGACGTCACGATCTCCACGAACGTGACGCTGTCCAACAACATCCATGTAACATGATTTTCCATAACAATTCGCTAATGAATCTTGATTAGCTGTTCATGCCGTGCGCCCCTAATTAGATCCATGATGTGCGAGATGTAAGGGATTTGGTGGATTTTTTTTTCTTTTCCTAGGGATTTGAGAGCTATTAAAAAATACAATGCTTACTAGCAGGTAAATGAGTTTACAAGTGCATTACCCTATCTATATATACAGAGACCATACAACAACTGCTGCAATTCATGTCTTCAAGTCGAGCTCTTAGGGGCACTTTAGTAAAGCTTCATTTCTTAAATCTTGAGCTATACTTCTTAATTTTTCAAAGGAGTGATTCTGGGGGAGTAGATGAGAATAAATTCTGAAGTGATTTTCAGTGGAGAGATGGTTTTTTAGCTCTCAGCTCGTAGTGTAAATAGAGGTGTGATTCTTGGTAGCTTTCCACCAGAATCCAGTTGCATTTTAAGTATTTGGTAGGACTTAGTGAAAGCTGAGAGTGAAGTTGAGGATGAGAGCAATGCCGAAAGGGCCTTGTCATCAACAATAATGGCGCGACCGTGCACCAAGAATGCGTTGATACCTGCTGACCCCCGCGCCCCCTCGAAGGGCGACTCGGGGCGACC
This sequence comes from Chrysopogon serrulatus, assembly GCA_015844335.1. Lineage (NCBI taxonomy): Eukaryota > Viridiplantae > Streptophyta > Magnoliopsida > Poales > Poaceae > Chrysopogon > Chrysopogon serrulatus. The sequence continues at coordinate 72,779 of JADLZL010003483.1, forward strand.
GCCTCCGCCGCCCAACCACCCCTCCTCCCGGCTCCCTCCGGCCGCCGCCCGTCCTCCTGCCCTCGGCCGGCGGCGGCCAGGGGTGGTGTTCCCTAGGGGGGCCCATCCGCGTGATCGCCTCCCCTCCACCCCCATTTCCTCCTGCTCCCCCCTCCCGGTTCAACCCCCGGTCCGGGCAGAGCTCTGGCGGCGTCCGGGCGGATCTGGCCGCCTGTGGGCGGATCCGCCCGGCGGCGGCCGTGATCTGGCGTTCCTCCGCTCCTCGTCCTTGGTGGCCGGCCGGTGTCCTTCGGGCGCTAGGCGGGCCCCCTGGGGCGGCGGCCGGTAGCAGCTGCCGGGCTGGCCTGGCTTCTGCGGGTGGATCCGCCCGGCCTGTGGCGGGATCCGCCCCCCGACCCCGTCGGCCATGGCGGGCCGGCTGGGCCCAACCCTCGCCGGTGGTTCTGGGCCCGGGGCCCCGGATCTAGGGCGGCGCTGCCTTGGCAGCGGCCTGGCCTCCACCCCGCGCCGGGCGGCGGCCTGGGGTCCTTGGGCCCTTTATTACGGTGGCTTTCGGCCGGCCCGGGCGTCCCGGGGTCTTCGGCCTTGGCTGGGTCCCGGCAGCGCGCCGCGTTTGCGAGGGATGGTTGGCGCTTGGCCACGGCGTGGCCGCCCTGGCTATGCTAGGGTGGTACGTGTTGTGGAGTGGTGGTGCATCGGCGGCGTCGTGGTGACATGGCCGGTGGCGGTGTGCTTGTTGTCGTGGCTTCTCGCGCCGTGGTGGCGTGCGAGGGCGGCGACTGGGTGGCGTGCGAGCTCTGTCATGGTGGCATGGCTGGTGGCGCCGGCCGCTTCCTGCACCACTCTGTGCTCCTGGGCCGTACTCTTGCCGCCTATGGCCTCCTGGCCTGGTGCGCTGGGGTACGGGGATCGACGGTGGACAGGGGTGAAAACCCCGCCGGGCTTCCCTTGCCGGCTGACGACGGTGGCGCCCTGCGTCATCACCTTCCTAGAGGCGTCATCCTCAGTCCGTCGTCGGTCCCCGCTGGGACATGTTTGTGGATGAAGATCCCTGGGTGCTATTCACAACGAAGATTGGCGTCCGTGGATGTCGTTTCCTTCCTGAAGGCTTCGTTGATGCTCCCTGTGTCCCCTCCCTGCCGGCTCCTGCCCGTCGCTTCCTCGGTCGTGACTCTGTGGTCGCTGCGCTGTGCCTTTTTGCGCTTCATGCCTCTCTTCACCTTTGGTATGTCTAGTGGGGGTTTGTGGTAGCCGTAGCTGTCTGTTGGGCGGATGCTTTGCCGCCGGTGTTTCTCAGGTTAGTCCTCCTCGCCCGTGGTCCGGTGGGCGGTTTGCCCAAAGTGACTCGGAGGAGCAACGCGAGGTGTGTCCTCCTCGTTCGTGGTCCTTTCGGCTTTGTCCCTAAGTGACTCGGAGGAGCGACGCATTTCCGGTGGATGCTTTGCCGCCGAGGTTGTTTGATGGTGGATGCTTTGCCACCAAGGTCGTCGTCTCTTCCGTCATATGCTTTGCTGCCGAGGTTGGTTGGACAGATGCTGTGCCGTCTTGAGGTTTAGCGGATGCTTTAACGCTATTATCTTCTATGGCTCCTACCACTGCTGGCTACCTAGGTGTTGAGATATTCTTATTTTAGGTTCAGTCGCTGGGGTTGTTTTTGGAGGGTTCCCCACCCCTCATGTTCTTGCTTTTGTTTCGTGTTGAGGATTTTGTTGGTAATCCATGGATTGCCCGTAAATTCTCTTGTATCCAATATGTGTAGGTCTATTGACCATTCTCTCTGCTTAATGAAATACGGGCTATATGCCTGATCTCGAAAAAAAAATCAACAATAATGGCCTTTCTCATATTATGCTTCACATCTTTTTTTTCACCTGTCCATGGCTTCTTCATTGCCAATCGACGCATCAACCACATCTGGGCTAGTCTCTGAACATGTCGTGCAAGATGTAGTCAGGTAATAACTAAATCAGACTCAGATTATCATGGTTGTTATCTTAGTGAGAATAATTTAGATTGTCATAATTTTAGTCTTAGCGTTGCAAGTCTCACAACTCACAAAATTATAAACAGGCAATGGTGCACACATTTTGACATTTTCATTTATTGCATACTAGTACTCCCTCCGTCCCCCTATATAAGGTGTGATTTGACTTAATTGGTGTGGTATTTAAGAACATATTCTCATAAATAATTTCTCTTATAATATATAATTTATATGAACCAAAGCTTGATCATTAAAATGTATTTCTAAATACAAATCTAAGTAACCACTTTTATAATACGAACTTTTGATTTTTTTAGATAAAGGATAATTTATATCCGGCTTCATCTACCAAGGTAGAATCAGACCAATTATTACAAAAGTCTTAAAGCACGATTGAATTTGACACCATAAAAGTTTGCACGACAACTGCAAGATAACGAAACTGCTAATAGAGTTTTGACTACACTTGACCAATAAACCTATACGATAGCCATCCATTGGAGCTGAAGAACTGTAGTGCTGTCGTCTCTAGGAACTGGGCAGCCTGTAGCAGTTGCCCCTGTATCCCCTCACGCCGCTGCAGTCTTGCCCACTGCCGTAGCCAGTGAGTTCTCCTGAATACTTTTGATATAATTAGACTAATTATTAGTTAAAGATAATAAAGTTTGAATTTTGAAATACGAGGGAGTAGTTCCCTTCTGAGCTAACATAGAAGCACACAATGGAGCCTCCTTAATCATTTGATCATTTGAGCGTGTCCCTTGCAAGAATACAGAAGCAGCATGAACATGACGGCGCTGCACCGGCGACGGATGGTAGGCGAATGCAGCAGGAGCGGCAATCCGGTGGACGACTGCTGGCGCTGCGACCCCAGCTGGGCCGACAACCAGCGGCGCCTCGCGGACTGCGCCGTCGGCTTCGGCCGCAACGCCATCGGCGGCAAGAACGGCAAGATCTACGTGGTGACCGACCCCAGCGACGCCGACGACGCCGACGCGGCGAGCCCGGCGCCGGGCACGCTCCGCTACGGTCTCCTCCAGCGGGAGCCGCTGTGGATCACGTTCGCGCGCGACATGACCATCAGGCCGAAGCGGGGCCTGCTCGTCGACTCCCACAAGACCGTCGATGGCCGCGGCGCCGACGTGGTGGTCGGCGACGGCGGCGCCTGCTTCGTGCTGCGCAACGTGAACAACGTCATCATCCATGGGATCACCATACGCGGCTGCAGGCCTGCTGCGCCTGCGTTGTCGTCATCGCCGGCGCCGTCGGCGAAGTCGGAGGGTGATGGCATCACCGTGTTCCGCGCCACCAATGTGTGGGTCGATCACTGCACGCTGGAGGCCTGCGCCGACGGCCTCATCGACGTCACCATGGCCTCCACGAACGTGACCCTGTCCAACAACATCCTCCGGAACCATGACAAGGCGATGCTGCTTGGGCACAGCTAGCGACGATTTCACTGATGACAAGAGCATGAAGGTCACTGTTGCGTTCAACCGCTTCGGACCAGGTCTTGTGCAGAGAATGCCAAGGTGCATATGCATCCATACGATCAAGAAGCCATGCATTTTATTTAATTTGTTTAATTATAATTATTAGTAATTTATTTAGTGTTCCATTAATTTAATCATCAATCAAGCAATATAATGATTTACTGTACTTTACATATATACATAGGTGCCGGTTTGGACTGTTCCATGTCATCAACAACGACTACATAAAATGGGGGAGCCATTGTATGCCATTGAGCCATGGCAGTGCTTGCCGACAAGGCCAACAATTCAAAACCTGAGCCAAATGGCAGATGATCGCAAATTCCAGGTGACCAAGCGTAAAACAGCACCAAAGAGTGAGTGGAGTAAATGGACCTGGATATCTGAAGGTGATATGATGCTCAACGGCGCATTCTTCACATCATCTGGGACTCCTACACCTGATGTTAATGCCCCTAGCTTTGCCAAACCATCCTCTTTTGTGCCGGCGATCACTGCCTCCGCAGGGGTTCTGTCATGCAAGGAGGGCTTCCTGTGCTGAAAAGCTGGAGGCGCCGTTTATTTTTTCAGTTCAGTCTCCTTGCATTGGTATTAGTAAGCAGATGAAGCAATAAACAGCTATTGTATATGGCATTTTTAGTTGTTCAGCGAGGATCTGAGCAGGACATGATAGCTAGCAAGTGTTTTACTTGTATGACCTTTTTCTACCATTCTTGGGTTGTTAAATTATTTAGTGCATGATTTAGACCATGCAGCAGTTCATGAACTTGGGAGCTTGTGGAACATAAAATCCACCGTGAAGCAGTTCCATAAAACTGTTTGGATTTAAAAAATATTTGTAGAAGTACCTAAAAATTTTGGGACTCACACAGGATCCCTATCTTTACCATTTTAGCCACTGTTTGGAAGACACATGGAAATACAAATGCTAATCTAAATAATTTGTGTAGGCTAAAACTATTCAGCTGAAAAACGTAAAATACATGGAGTAGAATAGTCCCAAACACTCCTAACAAAGGCTTGGCACATGTTATACGAACCCTATGATCCCTATCCAAGAAGCATTACCATTTACTAGCCACTGTTTGGAAGACACAGGGATATACAAATCCCAGCTAATCAGAAGGATTCAAAATAATTCATCCAAAAAAACAGAGACTCTAGATAATAATTTTTGGTCATAATGAATCAAATTGTGGCCTTTTTACATGCTGCTTTACATTTACCCAAGGAAATATGATGTTTAAAAAAACTAGAAATATTTACTAGACATAATAGATAATATGATGTTTTTTCACGCATATAGCATATCACAAGGAAGATGACTCATTTTTATGATATTTTCCATTAGAAACAAATTTTCTGCCAAGTCATTATTCGCATGTGAGTGTGATCGTGCTAGCCTCAGCATGAAACACGTGCATGGGTTAGCTGGACAACTACTATAATAATAAATAATACTCTTTTGTCCACAAGAGAATGTAACTATGGGATCCATACAGGTCAAATTAACTCAACTTTAACCAAATTTATGTAAATAAATAATAGTATTTATATATCCAAATAAATAAATTATGAAACTAATTTAATAGTACTTATTTTATATAAAAATATTAAACCCTTTTTTTAATATAATTCAGTTAAAATTTAAACTGTGTGACTCCTTAAAAAACTAGAATTGATTCTTCTGTGGACCCAGGGAGTACAATATTCTTTTTACATTGCTAGTGGTAATAGTGTACTACCACTTGTCTTGATCCTTGATCTACATCTGGTCGCCTTGCCTTCCTCTTCCTTCCTGCACCACATCCACTTAGCTAGCTTGTTCCACTGAAAGAAAGCAAGCAGGAAGGAGAGGTACTACCTCAGCTGAGCTGTTCAGGAGGCAGGAGCCTTCCGGCCGGCGGTCAGGCTACATGGCGACGGCGGCGGCACCCGGCGACTTCACCGTCAGGTATGAGAGGGAGAGGGGGAGATGGCTCTGCTTCCCTGCTGACGGCTGGATCTGATCCATAAATATATGTATGGAGAGAGACGAAAGCGGAGGAGGTGCTGCCCCCAACCCTGGGCTCCGGTTCTCAACCACCAAACCTCTTCGATGGCACAACAAGGCTCTACATCTCATACATATGCCCATACGTGCAGAGAGTTTGGATAGCTAGGAACTTCAAGGTAAGTACAGTATCTAGGTGCCAATTTGTGCTCAGCTCTGCTATGCTCAGAATTTCAGCTTGGTATGTTGTTGCATTGGGCATTTTTTTTTATTTACAAGACAAGATTCAGCTGGTTGCCATCGATTTGCAAGACAAGCCTGCTTGGTAAGTGATGACTAAGAGTATTAGTAGCTTATATTACTCAGTAGGAGTAGCTAGATAGCTAGCTAGGATAATCCATCTCTATATCATGCAATGCTACTCTGCTATCATATCTTGATTATCCAACTAGACTAGTACCATGCAATGCTGTTCATATATATAATATATCCGTTCCAAATTCAATCAAATCGACTAACTTGTGTGCAATTGCTCTTTCTCTTAATAATCCTTCTGAATCTGATGATGAATGAAGGTTCCTGGAGAAAGTTTACCCACCGGGCAAGGTCTGAAACTTGCAACCATCTCCTTAATTTGATTGAGGAACACATCACAAGCAATTTCTTTTTCCTTTTTCATCACTGCAACAATAAATATATGTGCAATAAGTGCAGGTCCCCATCCTGGAGCACAATGGCAAGATCATAGCAGAGTCCTTGGATCTACTCCACTACCTGGACGCCAACTTTGAGGGCCCCAAGCTGTTTCCTCATGATCTGGACCCTGCAAAGCAAGCTTTTGCTGATGAGTTGATTGCCAGCAGCGATTCCGTCATCATCGCCTTGTTCAGGGCAGGCCGTGCCCTATGACCAAGGACAAGGAGATGATGGTGAGGATATCAGCTGTAAGCTACTTGCTCCTGCTCTTGACAAGGTGGAGGAGTCCCTGGGACGTTTCTCTGATGGCCCATTCCTCCTGGGGCAGTCCATGAGCGCTGTCAGTAAACTCATCAATCAATTAGATACAATGATACATATACAATACTTAGTCAATCATTTAATTAGTCTTGCTGATGATAACCACCGTACCAAATTGCAGGTGGACATGGTGTATGCGCCCTTTGTCGAACGCTTCAAGGATTTCTTCGCTGCAGTGAAGCTCTACGACATGACACAAGGAAGGCCTAAACTCAAGGAGTGGATAGAGGTGTGTGTCACTGGCACCGCGTGCACAAATCAAATCCAACAGTCATCTATAGTTTCTTCTCTTAACTCCACACATTACGTTACATTACATTGTGTGCAATAATGTAACTGCAGGAGCTGAACAAGATAGATGCCTACGCATCGACCTGGGGGGATCGCCGTCTGCAACTTGCTGCCATGCTGCACAAGTTCGGGGTAACGGCGGCGCTCTTTTATTTGTAGTTCGGGGTAACAACGTCACTTTCTGCCGGGACTGACTCAACTTTGTATTTGCAGATACAAAGCCCGGTAGCCTGATCTGATCTGATCATCTCCCCAGGGGAGAGGAGCTTCTTAGCATCTTCATGTCAGGCGTTTCGTGTTGTATGAGTTGGAATAAGTTTCAACTGAATAAGATGTGTGTTTCACTTGTTATAATTTATATTCACACTGTACTCGTCTAGTCATTATAAATCCATGTTACCCCTTTAATCTACCACACACGATCGATTACTAGTCGCGGAAGTAAAAACACCAACACTTGGTGAGATCTTACTTTCTACTTGGTGAAATCTTACTATCTAGTGACGATTTGTGTGAACATCTATGTGTTTAAGATAACTCTATCAGCTTATGAGCTATCAATTCTCATGTGGCATGTCTGCGTTAACAGTATATATGTGCTCATGCATCAGATTATTTTACTCATCGTCTAGAAAAGAGAGAAATTGGCAGGACGGAGAACTAAGGCCATATTTAGATTCATTAGCTATTTAGCTTCTACTCTCTCCATCATAAATTATAAGTCATTTTAAAAATTTTGGAGAGTCAAAACATCTTAAGTTCGACTAAAATTATAGAGAGTTATAAAGATTTATGACATCAAATAAACATATTATAAAAATATAATTAATAAAGAATCTAAGGTTACTTTTTTGGTATTAAAAATATTATTATTTTGTTATATAAAGATGGTTAAACTTAAGATGCTCGACTCTCCAAGATTCTTGTAATGACTTGCAATTTGGGACGGAGGGAGTAACAATTATAGGTAGCTAATAGCTCACGACTGATATTAGCTAGCTACTCTGCCCGCTCCAAATTATAAGATATTCTGGCTTCTTTTACATACATAAATTTTATGATGCACCTAGATATTATGTCTGATACATAGTACAAACTATATACATAGAAAAGACATAATGTCTCTTATAATTTGAAATGGAGGGAGTAACTATTAGCTGTTGTTAGCTAGTCTGGTTTAACTGGTGAGACTTGTTAGATCCTGTTTGGATTCATAGAGCTAATAGTTAGAAATTAATAATTAGCTCCTTTATATTCAAATAATGGATCTGACTAATAATCTAGCTATTTATCAGTTGAATACCAACTAACAGTTATCTCACTAGTTAGACAAAATCAACTATTAGTTAGCTAGCTAATTAATGTTAGCCATCAACGAGTAGGGGCATTTGGCACAACTTTTGTGCCCGCTTTTGAAGTTGTTTTCCAGTATTGGATACTAAATTGGTACGCTCATGGTTTCAACTTGAAGTCCTAGAAAAACTACTCTCGCATGAGGGTGCGTGCAGTGAAACTAAAAGAATCCAACTTGCACCCGCTTCACGAGCTAACCCTTGTGAAGTGTGAACCGCTCTCACTTTGATTCGTTTCTTCTACTAGGAGAGGCTGTTAATACAACTTTAGCTCTATCAAAGCCAACAAAAGCTAATTTATGGAAGCTAAGCTGTGCCAAAGATAGCAATTATTAGCAGTTAACTGTTAGCTAGATACATTTAGATCAAGAGAGCTAACTAGTAACAGCTAAGCGCATTATTAGCTCTATAGATTAAGGCTATCCTCAGTGGGAGTTTTATGGTTCAGTTTTCAATACACCCAGTTTTTGGAAACAGTGCAAACGAGTTTCATCCTCATGAAACTATCTCTGCACCCATGAAACTCTCACAATCTCTCTCTTCATTAATACAGTGCCACATCAGCATATTTAATGCCTATGAAACTTCATGAAACTCCTATTAAGACTAGCCTAAGACAAAGACCGAAAAGGGATTCAAACAGGACCGATAAAGTTATCACACGTGAGTGGGTGGGTGCAGGCTATGTGTACCTTGTTAGACACATCGCACGCATTATTATTTTTCTAATCCTCATTGGCTCCTCGTACTTTGAGAACCCGACCGACAGGAACATATATAAATTTGCGAGATTTGTTTTTCTCCTTACATCTTTCCATTATTTTAGAAAATCGAGATGTGCTTGGCCGAGGTAGCCATATGCGTGAAGAAATTTGAATTCATGCACCACATCTTGGTGGCGTGGATCTCTAGTCTCACCATTTGTTGCTATACACCCAACGAGCATCTAACAAGCAAGCAAGCGAAACAGAGTTAGAGAGAGAGACTGAGACTCCCTCCACTGAGCGGTCGAGCTGAGCATGGAGCTCGCCTTGGGGGCTATGGCCGGCCTGGCCCCCAAGCTGGGCGACCTGCTCATGCAGGAGTATGTCAAGCAGAAGGGCCTCAAGCCCGACGTCGAGTCACTCTCCAGGGAGCTTGTGATGATGAATGCTGCTCTCGTCGATGCGTCTCGAGTTCCACCGGAGAAACTCACTGAGGTGGAAAAGCTCTGGGGACGGCAGGTTCGGGAGCTGTCGTATGACATTGAGGACATCGTCGACGACTTCATCCTAAGGGTGGCCGGCGGCAACTCTGCAGCTGCAGCCACTGACGCCAATGTCTTCAAGATGATCCTTGTCAAGACCACCGCCATGATGAAGAAGGTCAAGAATCGGCGCCCGATCTCCGACAAGGTCAAGGACATCAAGAAGCTCTCCAACGAGTTGGCTGAGCTTCGTGCCAAGTACACAGTTAGAGGCGTGGGAGCTAATCTTGCTGCGAGCACCGGCATCGACCCCCGTGTCCACAATCTGTACAAGAAAGAGTCAGAGCTGGTAGGCATTGAGGAGTCAAGGGACAAAGTCATCAGGATGTTGTCTATAGATGCCGAAGACGATGCTCATGCTCATGTATCAGATCAGGATCTAAAGATAGTGTCTATAGTTGGGGTTGGAGGATTGGGTAAGACTACTCTAGCCAAAACTGTGCATGATATGTTTAAGAAGCAATTTGGTTGTTCTGCTTTTATTTCTGTTGGTAGGACTCCTAGTCTAACTAGGACATTTGAGAAGATGTTAGTGGAATTCGATAAGAAGTATAAGCAAGTCGACATGGCCAGATGGGATATAGAGCAATTTGGAAACGAACTACATGAATTCTTACAGGACAAGAGGTATGTTCATGTCATTCTTCATGGTATGTGCATGTCGTTCTTTGTTCAGTTTAGCTCAATTGTTTTTATTCACTACCAGACTGCGAGTGGTTTGTACATTCTTATTTTACACTGAGCCATAGACCTAGGCATTCGGTGAAATCGATTATGAAGAATTTCAATTTTGGATTTGCTGCCAAACATCTAGACAAATCTATGGATTTTCCCAAATTAATATATTGGATCTTTAAGTTATAGCACAAAGTAAATTAATTTTATTAACAAATACTCCTCTCCCTTGGAGTGGATTGTAGTTTTTCCTTGCTATAGAATCATGCTCATGTTGTCGTGCATCTGGTTTATATGGATACCCTATACATACCTAATTTGCCAAATTATTCATAGCTCTACACTCTTGTGTCAAATTATAGGTACTTCATTGTGGTTGATGACATATGGGATAAACAATCATGGGAAGACATAAAATATATTTTGAAAAACAATAATTGTGGAAGTAGAATAATCATGACTACTCGGAATTTTGAGGTTGTTACAAAAGCAGAAGAGGTTTACAGATTAAAACCTCTTTCTCATGGAAACTCTAAGAAATTATTCTTCAAAAGAATACAGAGTCAGGAAGGAGAAAGTCTTGATGGTGTATCAGGTGAATTGTCTAGTAAAATCATAGATAAATGTGGTGGCATACCATTGGCTATCATTGCAATAGCTAGTTTATTGGTTGAAAGACCATGGGAGGACTGGTCAAAGATTTATGACTCAATTGGTTTGGGGAACGGAGACAATACAATGAAGATACTGTCATATAGCTACTATGATCTACCATCTTACCTAAAGCCATGCATATTGTATCTAAGCAAATTTCAAGAAGATTTTATCACTGAAGTAAAGAAAGTGATTTGGATGTGGATAGGTGAAGGTTTTGTGCATCTTGATGAGAAAGAGGAGGATAGCCTATTTGAGGTTGGAGAAAGATACTTCAATGAGCTTGTCAATAGAAGCTTGATCCAACCAATGGATGACACATATGATCTGTTCGCACAATGTTTTCGTATTCATGATATTGTATTTGATCTCATCCGTAAGTTGTCAGGCGATGAAAACTTTATTACTATTTTGGACAGCAGAGAGCAACATTCTTCTCCAAACAGTTCAAGAAATAAGAAGAAAACAAGCATGCCTCATTTGGATAGAAAAGTACGCCGGCTGGCTGTCCAAAATCACCATGTGCAGTGCTTCCTTAAAGATATCATGGACATGACAGAGGTACCGAGGTCACTAAACATTGAAGATAGTAAGATTGAGAATATGACCCCACTTCATAGGTTTAGAGCTTGTCGTGTGCTCCATTTACAAGACAGTCATGTCCCGATCAGCTTAAAGCATATAGGGAGGCTGTTGCATCTCAAGTACTTAGATATATCTGGCACATCTATTGATGAGCTTCCTAAGGAACTCAAGCATCTAAAGTCTCTTCAGGCACTGGTATTAATTGATACTGGACTAGACGAGCTGCCACTGGCTGTTTGTTCACTTACACAGCTGACGTGCCTACAAGCTGAGGGGTTCAAAAAGTTCCCAACAGATAGGATAGGAAACCTAACATCCCTAGAGGAGCTAAAGATAAAGACCGTAATTGGCCGGAGTGCCACCGAGGCCCTAGTGGCAGAGCTTGGGAAGCTGGAGAGGCTGAGAGTGGCCTCGATCACCTTCTCTGAGGTACTAGATGAGAGTTTGCAAAATGCACTAGTGCAGTCTCTATGCAATCTGAAGAAACTCCAGGATCTAGTGCTTTTTTCTACAACATCATCCGAGAAGGGAGCCATTGTGTGGGAAGATTGGGAGCCACCTATGCAGCTCCAGCGCCTGTTTTTCAAAGGCATCCGCTTCTTGCGGCTACCTGGATGGATCAAGCACTCCTGCCTGCCACGCCTCTACTTCTTAATTCTGCCTATGTATGTTGTTGAAGTACAGGACCTAGATAACCTAGCGGGATTGCCAGAGCTAAGCTACCTTGAGCTAAGCTGTTTTACCGGGTTTCCAGGGTATACTGTTGGTATAGACGGCTTCAAGAATATGAGGTTCTGCCTTGTGGACACAACGCTCAAGTTTCATGTAGGCGCCATGCCGAGGCTTGAAGCGCTGCAGTTTAGAGTTTATGCAGGGTATTGGTGTTGGGAAGAAAATGGTGTGCCGTTGGAGGATTTCCCAACAAAAGATGTAATCCAAGATCTTGACTTGGGCCTAGATCACCTCCTTTCACTTGAGTATGTCACCGTCGAAGTCGCGTGCTCGGGTGCTACTGCCGCAGAAGTGCAGGAGGTGGAGGCCTTGGTCATGCGGGCAGCGGAAAATCATCCCAACCGCCCATCCATAAAAGTAGTTCGAGAAGCTGAAGGAAATATCTTATCTTACGAAGGCCAGGAGGCTCGGGTAAGGCCCTATCTATTAGTATGTGCTTTTATTATTTGGACTAGGCATGTTACCCGGCAAAACCATCCTTTATCACCATGCTCTGCTTCAAGAAATGTTGAGATTATATTTACCTTTACATGGTTGCTCCATCCATTGCACTTCAACTTATTTAATTACTATGCCCATCTATATCTCAGGTAAATGTTGTTTAAGTACTATCAGGAGAGACAGTAGTACCGTTCAACAAGAAGATTACAAGCATCCGGAGAGCTTGTTTGATCTGTGGTTCTTAGCCTAAAATCACATTGACGAGGCAGATGAACCACAAGTGATGCAGTTTATATGTGAATTATATTTGTCTTCATTGTTTGCGTTAAAAAATATTTGTCTTTGCTTCTGTAAGATAGGTCATGTATTTCTTCGAATTTGTCATGATAGATTTTGTGTGAACTATATATTTTCTGTAGCATGGGTCATGTATTACGTTCCTTGGAGATGATCATGAGAGAGTTTGTATGTGAACTATGTTTTCCCCTTTTTTTCTCAGATGTTGGGTTATTATGTATTTTCTTGAAAGATAAGAATGGGGTAATTTCCTTGAAAATAATCTTGAGTGTTTGGACTCTAATTTATTAAATGAAGTGGTCTTCCTGGATGTAATGTCTGAGCGCTGAATTCTTAAAAGCCGAAGTCAGTTTTTAGTTGCAACTAAAGGTATATTTGTTTTTTCTCTTGTATTATACTAGATAGATGTCCACTGTATTCATAATACAGTGTGCGTGTGTAGCCCTCTAGTGAATCATCCGGTGAGGTCAGACTTGGCTTCATGATAATAAGTTAGCTAAATTGCTAGTGGAGACTCCATGATAAGCCGGCTGGTTTTGGCTAACCAAACAGGCATGAGAAGGAGAAAAAGGAACGATGCGACAGTCAAAAAGCTGGAGCTAGCGATGGCATGAAGCTGGAGTTTGGGGAAAATGCATGCCCACAGACCACAGTAGAGGCTCTTCGTCTGATTAGCTCAATTTTGAGGAAAATGCTGAATGCATTTGTCAGCCTCCCCCAAGGTTCTTCCTCCAAGAAGAGCAACAACGGGTCCCAAGGGTTAGGTTAGGGTGTCTTGCGACTTCCGCCGCCACCACCGCCGTCGCCGTCGTTCGGTGTCTTCACCGCTGGTCCCCCTCCCTCCTCCTCCGGCATATCGCCGGAGGTCGGAGGGAGTGGGGATCCATTGTTTTCTAGTAAGTTTTTTCTATTAAATTGAGTCTTTAGGTTTAAGGTTTCTCCATGCCAAGTTTCTTGGTATTGGAGATTTATCTCTTCCTCCTGCTCTTCTCCGGCAACGGCGAGGGTGTGGGGTGGAATCATTTTCTCTATGGCGGACATGTTGAAGATGAAGGTGGCATCTACGGCATCGGCATCTTCATCGACATGACGACATGGAGAATTGTGTTTCCAAACGGCAGCGTTAAGGCGGAGATGATGCCGCCGCCATAGAATAATTTTCTCCGGTCCCTTCTTCGTTTTGTTGTGGTTGGATCTGGCCACGATGAAGGACTAGGGAGAATAATTTTTAGATCGATCTTCCTCGTTCTTCGGTGGCGAGAAAGAAGAAAAAGGAAGACACAGGGGAAGAAGAAGTTTGTCAACTCCACTGCGGGAATGTTGGCTGTCCGTTGGGCATCTACTTGTCCGGCCGAAAACAATTGTTGCCGAAGTATTTGCATGCGGTCATCCATACAAAGCGTCAAATAGGTTTGAGTTTGAGATCTGGAGCTATTCACGGCGTGGGTACAATTTAGATGAATTTACGGATATTTGTGTAATCCGGAGGAAGCGTAATGTGTTGATGTACCCGGCTATTATCTAATATAATTCTTCTTTCGTCGCAAAAAAAAAAAAGGTTCTTCCTCCAAGCAAGTTTCTGCTGTGTTCAGGCCATGCGTGCACAAGCTGGATGGACCAGGCTAGGTCGGGTCATGAATTCAGTTCCCAACTTTTTCGAGGGCTTAATCCATTATAAGCTCAAGGCGAGCACATGTGGCATTTCTCGTTGGGCCCACCGTGGTCTGATTTGGAGCATTCTTTCCTTCCAGACCCGTCCCGGCCAGTGACGCCGCAGCTAGGGAAACTCTCCATCTGGGCCTCTGGACTTCTGGAGGCCAGGCGCCAGGGCAATCGGGGAGATGTGCGGCGCCTATGTGGCATGTGTTGCGGCAGGCCGACAGCAGCTGTGTGTACGCATGCAGTAAGTGGGGGCAAAGATTGATGGACCTGGTGACCAAATGGGCCTAGTCGCTACAAGCTTTGCTTGGCTTGGGCTGAGCAAAAAAAAAAAAAAAAAAAAAAACTACTGGGAAGTGGGAACAGGGAACAGCGAACAGAGCACCTGTGCTTTATGTGAAGCAGAGGACTCGTGGAAGCATTCTCTATTTGATTGCAGTATGTCTCAGTGCGTTTCGGCACTTGAGCGAGAAGAGCTTGTCGAGCTTAATTATATGAGAGTGGGAGACTGATCCAGAGCTGGTTGGCGGAGATGTTCTCGAGGCTACAGAAGGAGGCAATCTGACACAAGACGAAAAGCGATTAAAAAAAATCACTTTGGCCTTGTTCGGTTGGTGTCTGGTTAGAAAAACGCAACTGTAGCATTTCGTTTGTATTTGTTAAATATTGTCTAATCGTGGTCCAACTAGGCTCAAAAGATTCGTCTCGTGATTTACAACTAAACTGTGTAATTAGTTATTTTTTCACTAACATTTAATGCTCCATATATATGGGTAGAAAATTGATGTGATGGAGAGAGAGTGCAAAAAGTTGGAAATCCAACTCCAACCGAACAAGGCCTTTGTTTCAAAGCCTCCTGTCTACTCACTGCTGTGCATAGGTTCGCAGGCTTTAGGGCGCGTTTGGTTCGCACCCACACTTTGCCAAAGCGTGCCACACCTTCGGTGCCGCATATCTGGCTGGCGTTTGGTTCGTTGCCGTAGTTGCGGCATGCCATAGTCCTGCCATCGCTTGCTAGTTTATTTTGGCTGCCAAATCATGCCGCAAGTTCGGCGGACAAAAACAGCGCCGCAAGTTTGGCGCGGCCGCAAGTCTGGCGCGGCGTGCATCGGCTATGAACCAAACGAGCCCTTAGAATTGTCTAAGGAACCACCAAAGGAGAAGGCAAGTCAGTCAGTCTCGCCTGATGATGGATCCCTCTCTCGGAAGGATTAGTGAAGATAAATGTAGATGCAGCAACATCCAACATCCAAGAACTCGAGCGTACTAGTGTTTCGTCAGTTCGGGATTATTGCAAGTAATTGCACCAATGGTGACAAGATAGCCGGCGGGGAAGATTTTGCTCCATCACCACCCCCTAATGAAATGGTGACAAGGGCCCATTGCTGTCTCTACGTGCAGATGGATGAGTAGAGTAGGCGGCGGCGTGGGCCGGAACTGGAGTGCCATGACCATGATGGCAGCGACACAAAAGCTCGACAAGCTACCAATGCACACAAAGTTAATAGTTCTCAGAGCTTAGACAAAGCCAACTTCCTCTTCTCAACAATCTTCCGTATGATCATTCCCAAGGTCCATAGTTGTCGAAGATATGTAAACCCATAAGTACATGAATTTTGCATGTAAACTGAACTCAGCTTCATAGCATTTTAAACCAGAAGATAAAAGGAGGGAATTAAGAAGATGAAAACTTGATAGTATATATTATGCAAACGTTTATTTATGAAATGGACATCAGTGATGGCTAATATAATCCAAGACGGCAAGTTTTAACACAAGACAAAGGAAAATAAATGATATTGGACAATCTACAACAATAATGGAGGGAAGAGCAACGCTTGAATGTCGGCAACAAGAGCAAGTAACAATGTGTCTAGCTCAAATTTCAGAATTTGGACTGTTTGGATTTGGGGAATCCTAATAGCAGGTGAAGGTAAAGAGGGGACCTCCACTCGACGGTGAAGGTCATCACAGTTGAGGGTTAATGAGAGACAACAGTTATAAATATTTTGTTACTGTAGCCACCTAATATTTACATGGGTCCGTACACCTCTTTTATAGTACATGGAATCGATCTAAGTTCATTTACAGAAGTGCCCTGGTGCCCTAAGAGCATATTTCTAGAATATTCCATTCTCTCTTCGGCGTCCGCAGGGGTAATACAAGTATTCTTGATCGGTGTCTTGGGCCTCCTCCCTAGTCCACAGCTCGGCCCATGAGCGCTTCGGCAGCTAGCTTATTTGAGGACGCCTTCACCTGTGTCAAACCTCCTTGTTGTCCCGCCAGGCTGGACAACTTTTAGAGGCTTGCCGGCAGTGTGCTGGCTGCCCTCGCTTCCTCCCGCAACTCTTCTGCTCAGCCTCCACCTCCTGCCCTCCGAACAAGTCCTTGCCCTGAGCTACCATAAGCCTCCGCCGCCACACCTTAATTAGGAAGGTGATTCCACTCATAAGTCCTGCAAAAACCATGTCATGGTGCCTCCACAGGGCCATTAGCTTTTCCTGCACATGGTTTTTGAAATTGAGAAGAGGAGAGTGGCCGTGCTGATAGGATGGGAGAACCATTCTGGCAAAGACCGAAGACCTTTGTGGCTGCCCGTAGCATGGTCCCAATAGTTTCCTCCTTGAGGGCTTGGTCGGGCTCAGCCTGGCCACGGCCTCACCTTCGCCAATAGCCACCAATCTATCCCCTTGGTTCGGCTAGTCAGACATGTAACGGGTATTTCACCTCCGTCAACAGCCACCACTCTAGCAGAGGTCTTCCCCCTCATCCCCCTTGGTTCGGCTAGTCAGACATGTAACTGCTATGTGTAACGGCTACATGGCTGAGATATCGAAGCAACACAACTGTTGACATGACGGGTTAGCATGGGGATTCATGAGGGCACATCTTCGTTCACGCCCATTGGTTCACGGGAGACGAGGGGTTGCCGCTAGGCCTGTATAAGGGTGTGGTGGGTGAAGACTTTCTCCCCACTCCCATTAATTACGCCTCAATTTTGAAAAACACAAAGTATACATATCCTTAACCACCTTGTACATGTATAAAACATTGTTAAATACAATTGCTAGTCTGCGCAGCCATATACAACAGCCCTACCACTACTCTACCTTTTTTTTTAATACAGCTCTCTACCGAACTTTTTGAGACAAAGAAGCACAATCGCTTTAAACTTATTTATTTGTTGCTGGAATTGGTCCTCATCTTTACTGTGGCTACAAGTGTTGAGAAAGTATTTTCAGCAATCAACTATGTGAAGACCAAGTTTCCGAAATAAATAGATGATCGATATTTGAATGATTGGTCATATTTTTTGAGCATGCATTTTTCTAACGTGCAGTGATATCATTAGGCGCTTTCAAGACATGGCACGACGGCGTGTGAATCTTTAGTTTTTATCTACTATAATCTATAAGATATATTTGAAGCATGTAACTTGTTGCATATATATTGTACTATATAATCGCAACTATTTTATTATCATTTAGTGATCGAATTATGCCATATCAATGTCGATGAACAGTAACATTTTGGTCCATACCAATACCTCTATCTATGATTGAAATCCTAGCTAGATCTGCCACTGAATAATATAATTGTAGAGGAGCCTTAATCCTTTGAGCGTGTCCGTTAACAATACGGAAGCAGCGTGAACATGCCGTCGCTGCACTGATGGCGGATGGTAGGCGAATGCAGCAGCAACTACAATCCGGTGGACGAATGCTGGCGCTGCGACCCCAGCTGGTCCGACAACAGGCAGTGAGCCCATTGGAGGGACCGAGGGAGGAGAGGCAATGCCGCGTGACCCGAGCGACGACGCCGACGCGGCGAGCCCGTCGTCGCGGGGCACGCTGCGCTACGGTCCCGTGCAGCAGGAGCCGCTGAGGATCACGTTCGCGCTCCGCATAGCACAGGAGCGGCGCCGCAGCGAGCGAGGCGGCAACGCAAGCGCGCTAGCTGCTGCGTCGCGTCGGCGGCCGCTGTGAGCCCAATGGACCTGCGTTTGAAGTTCTGGCCTGCGTGTGGACCTGAGCTCTGTGTTTCGCTGATCTTTCTTTCATGGTGGGTGCATGCCATCATGTCAGTCCACCGCACATGCATGGTCGCCCGCTGCACAGTGCACACACGCAATGATACCACCCCAGGCCCAGTACCTCACGTCCTCGCCATGGCCAGAGAGGTACCGTCTTCTCCAACACGACATCTTCCCTCCCCGGGGTCCGCACCAGCCTCCTTCCAAAGAGAAGTGCACTGCAAAAATCTGCCTCAGCTAGCCAAGTCAAGTCGCCAAAGTCGCCCATCGTTGAGAAGCTGCTCCAACACATCCAAGTGATAAAAGAGCAGTGCGCCTCCAATGGCTCTTCCCACCACCAATTAATACCCAGCATCTTGCCATTTGTTGCCCTGCACCCAGCTAGCATGTACTACTGCCAAGCAAGCAAGTGAAACGGCAATTCATACCGAGGTTGATCGAGCTTAACCATGGAGCTCGCCTTGGGAGCCATGGCCGGCCTGGCCCCCAAGCTGGGCGAGCTGCTAGAGTACGTCGTGCAGAAGGGCCTCAAGCCCGACATCGAGTCCCTCTCCCGGGAGCTTGTGATGACGAATGCCGCTCTCGTCGACGCGTCTCGGGTTCCACCAGAGCAGCTCAGTGAGGTGGAGAAGCTCTGGGCACGCCAGGTCCGGGAGCTGTCGTACGACATGGAGGATGTCGTCGACGACTTCATCCTGAGTGTGGCCGGTGGCAACTCTGCAGCTGCCACGGATGCCAATGTCTTGAAGAAGATTCTTGACAAAGCCACCGTGGCAATGAAGAAGGTCAAGCATCGGCACCAAATCTCCGACAAGATCAAAGACATCAAGAAGCTCTCCAACGAGTTGGCTGAGCTCCGTGCTAAGTACACGGTCAAGGGCGTGGGTGCCGATCTTGCTGGAAGCATTGGTGTCGACCCACGTGTCATCAACTTATACAAGAAAGAGTCGGATCTCGTTGGCATCGAGGAGTCGAGGGACAGAGTCATTAGGATGATGTCTATAGGGGCCAAAGATGATGCACATGTTCATGCTTCTGATGAGGATCTAAAGATAGTGTCCATAGTCGGGGTTGGAGGATTGGGTAAAACTACTCTAGCCAAAACAGTGTATGATATGCTTAAGAAACAATTCGACTGTTCGGCTTTTATTTCTGTTGGTAGGACTCCTAATCTGACTCAGACATTTGAGAAGATGTTAGTGGGACTCAATAAGAAGTACAAGCAAGTCGACATGGCCAGATGGGGTATAGAGCAATTTGGAAACGAATTGCATGAATTCTTACAGCACAAGAGGTATGTCCATGCCATTTTCCATTTAGATTAGTTCAATGTCAATGTCTGTTTTTTTCACTAGAAAAGCATGGGCAGTTTATACATTTCTATTGTACTCCAAGCCCTAGGCCTGAGCATTCGATTCATTCATTGAAATCATTTATGAGAGATTCCTGTTTTGTTGAAATGTACATTGAATTTGTTGTCAAACATCTAGAAAAATCTAAAGAATTTCCAATTTAAATTTATTAACAAATAATCCTCTCCCTTGGAGTCATGGCTTGCCATTTTTCCTTGCTAGAATCATGTTGATGTTATCTTGTGTCTGGTTTATTTGGATACTCCATACACATTTGCCAAATTATTCATAGCTCTACATTCTCGTGTCAGTCATAGGTACCTTATCGTTGTTGATGACATATGGGATGTTCAGTCATGGGAAGCGATTAGATATGTGTTGAGGGGAAATATTTGTGGAAGTAGAATTATCATGACTACTCGTAATTTTGAGATTACCAAAGACGTAGAAGAGATTTATAGACTAAAACCTCTTTCTGATGGAAACTCTAAGAAATTATTCTACAAAAGAATACAAAGTCAGGAAAGAGAAAGGTCTTGATGGTATATCAGATGATTTGTCTAGTAAAATTATAGGTAAATGTGGAGGCATACCATTGGCTATCATTGCAATAGCTAGTTTATTGGTTGAAAGGCCATGTGAGCGCTGGTCAGAGGTATATGACTCAATTGGTTTTGGGAATGGAGATAATACTATGAAGATAATGTCGTATAGCTACTATGATCTACCTCATTATCTAAAGCCATGCATATTGCATCTAAGCAGATTTCCGGAAGATTCTGACCTTGATACAAAAAGTGTGATTTGGATGTGGATAGGTGAAGGTTTTGTCCATCTTGATGAGAAAGAGGAGGGTAGCCTATTTGAGGTTGGAGAAAGATACTTCAATGAGCTTGTCAATAGAAGCATGATCCAACCAATGGACGACACATATAGTCAGTTCACACAATATTTTCGTATCCATGATATTGTGTTTGATCTTATCCTTAAGTTGTCGGGTGTTGAAAATTTTATTACAATTTTGGACAGCAGAGAGCAACATGCTTCTCCGGACAGTTTAAGAAGTAAAAAGAAAACATATATGCCTCGTTCAGACAGCAAGGTACGCCGATTAGCTATCCAAAATCACCATGTGCAGTGCTTCCTTGAAAATATCATGGACATGCCAGAGGTGCTGAGGTCACTTAACATTGAAGATAGTAAGATTGAGAATATGGCCCCACTCCATAGGTTTAGAGTTTGCCGTGTGCTCAATTTACAAAACTGTCATGCCCCGATCAGCTTAAAGCATATAGGGAGGTTGTTGCATCTCAAGTACTTAGATATATCTTACACAACTGTTGATGGTGGGAAGGCTGGGAGCCACCTAGGCAGCTCCGACGCCTGCTTATACGATGCATTACCTTCTCACGGCTGCCTAGGTGGATCAATCGCTCCTGCCTGCCACACCTCTGCTTCTTATCTCTAGGCATGTACAATGTTGAAGTTCAGGACCTAGATAACCTAGCGCGACTGCCAGAGCTAAGCTACCTTGATCTAAGTGGTTTCAGCTGGCCTCCAGGGTATACTGTTGGTACGGACGGCTTTAGGAACCTAAGGTTCTGCCATGTGGGCACAGCGCTCAAGTTTCATATGGGCGCCATGCCAAGGCTTGAAGAGCTGCGGTTTAGAGTCTATGCAGGGTATTGGAGTTGGCAAGTAAACGGTGTGCCGTTTGAGCAGTTCCCAACAAAGGATGCAATTGAAGATCTTGACTTTGGCCTGGATAACCTCCTATCACTTGAGCAAGTCATCGTCGTGGTCGACTGCTCCGGTGCTGCTGACACAGAAGTGCAGGAGTTGGAGGAGGCCATGGTGGTGTCGCGTGCAGTGGAAGATCATCCCAACCATGCAACCATAAAAATTGGCCGAGTATATGAAGAAAATATCTTATCTGATGAATTCAGGGCTGCTCTGGTGAGGCTGTCTCTTCCAGTCTGTTAGAAAATACGTTATCTTAATTATATGTTCTGGTGGTACTACCTACTAACTTGTATGTTGTATACTGCATTCTGATCTTCGCAATTCTCAGCTTCAGCACCACGCTGAACCACATTACGATGTGCTCGAGTGGAAGGATGAACATGATGCTCTTTTCGTCAGCTGCCTGCGGTCATACCGGCATCTTCAGAAAGCCGATATTTCCGTCAATTGTGCGGGTGCCAGCATATGTGAGGTGGAGAAAGTGGAAGAGGCTCTCAGACATGCAGCCGAGCTTCATCGTAACCATCCGACTATCCAACTGATCAGAAAGAACACCGACCAAATGGTCTCCTCTGACCATACCGATTCAGAGGTACGTAGCTTCCTCTGCCTGTTTTTTTTTCTTTCAGTAGTTAATGGAACCCGTAGCTTTGAGTAACTCATCACCAGCGCTTCTTTCCTTAAACTCCAGCTGGACGTTGATGATGATTCACCGGATGATTTTCTTCGCAAACTCCAGCTCAGGATTTGAAAAACCCCGTTTGTCCAATCCTTCGAACCCTGCAGGTATGCATTGAGTTTTTCTCTGATCTACTATTACCATTTTTGAATCGAGGGAAAGTAGGTTTTATAAGATGATTTTAAGTAAAATGAAATAGTTAAAAAGCAGCGGAGTCAAAATATATCATGTGTACTTGGATGGCAGCTCATGTGTTAGCGAGCTATGCTCCTAATCTCCGTTTACCTACTATGCTGAGTGCATTATCTTATAATCGTTCCGTGGTTGTTTGCTGCGCCACGTGGTACTGACCAATAAATGGACATTACCAATTTAAGATATAAAACACCGCAAGATCCTCCTAATCACGGAGTGGAAATCCCGCATGCCGGTTCGAACTCCTCGCGCGCGCAGCCCACGACCAGGGAGGGGAAATTCGCGTGGGATACTTGAGCACCCGCCGCGTGGCAAGCGCCAGGAGATGAAATCCCGCATGCAGCTTCACGCACTGACTCCAATTCAGCGCAGCGTAGTGCCGGCCAGGTGCGCGCACCTCTTCTTCGCCCTACGTCAATGATTTCTCGTGAAACTCAGAGCGAAAATCTCACTTCAAATCGGGGAAGATGGGTGCGCTTCACGGGACAAACCGCCTGTCTCTCGTGGTACCGCTGCGCCTCAACGAAGGGCGAGACGCCGCTGGGCGCTGAGCACCGCCGGACCCACGCGACGTCGGACGGGCGCGTGGCGCTGCTAGACGCGCCACTATCGGAGGCTCCGCCGCAAACGCAATCTGATGCGTGCACCGCATATATTATGATAATCAATAATATTTTTCACAATCTAATGTGCTACAAACGCAATATGATGCATGCACATGTACTATGATAACCCTAAATCAATAAGATTTTTCAGCATACATCAACCAAATCTTTAAAAAGATTTTTTTAATATTTCAAACCTTTGTTATTTACCCTATTTTTTATAAAATAAAAATTTAATAAATACTATTACCTCCTAGGAGGTAACGGATGATCGTGACCGTTGTATCGAATAAATGGACAGTCCACAGTCATTTCGGAGTACCCGGTGGCGCCCCGGTTCGGTCATATATCGCGGTCTCGGCATCACTGATGGCGACACAGCTACATTGGACGCTGTCGTGGCACAATATTTTTTTAATCCTCCTTTACTTTGAGAAACCGACGGGCCTTATTTTTTTGAGAAATAATACTATCTTTTTCCTCCGATCCTTACATCACAGCTTTCCATTATCATTTTTATAAAAATCGAGATGTCCGTGAAGACAGGGAGTCATGCACAAGATCTAGTTTCACCATTGTTGCCTTGCACTCCTTACGGCCTGAAGACTGACAAACCTTGAGTCCCTCTCTAGGAAGCTTTTTGTGATGATGCATGCCACTCTGGAGGACTTGACATTGGGTTCCACCGAAGCAGCATTATTAGCGAGGTGGAAAAAGCTCCGCGCACGGTAGGTACAAGTAGCTGTCTATCAGACGACGCGGAGGAGACGCGGTCGACGACTTCATCCTACGCGTGCGGGTAGCGAGAGTCACGGACGCCAACATCTCCAAGAATAACCTTGGCAATTTCTCCGTCGTGGTGAAGAACACAAGGATCACCATCAAGAAACTCTCCAACGAGTTAGCTGAACTCCGTGGCAAGTACACAGTAAGTGGGGTGCGCGGCGTGGGTGCCAATCTGTAGATGGAAAATAGTAAGCAGGCTATACTTTGTAAAAATAGAAAGTTGGTTATCTTTTTTAAAATAGGAAACTAACTATCCCTTCATTTTTGGCTTGCCATATAAAAACCAAACGTTAGCACTACCTATACGAAGATGAGAAATAGCAAGGTTGTTGTAGACCTTATTTTTAGGAGTCTTCTATTTTTACAAAAATACCTAAACTATGGAAATCGACTACTAATTTTTGGCCAAGCTGTTAGAGTTACCTCAGCCAACTGTTCATTTCTCAACACACTTTTAAAAAGTCACTATCCACGAATCAAAGTTTAATATTAGACCACCTGCTCTCTTGTCCTACACAACATCATCTTCCATTCCGATCCGCACCAGCTCTTCAAAAGACAAGCAATCTGACTCAGCTAGCCAAGTTGCCAAGTTGCCATCGTTGATAACTAAGTTGCCCAGCGTTGAAGCTGCTCCAATAAAGAGCATCTAATCGCTCTCCGCACATAGCATCTGGTTTCGCCATTTGTTGCCATGCACCCAACAACCATGTACCAAGCCAGCAAGAGAAACAGAGTTGTGTGTGTGTGAGAGAGAGCGTGATCACTCCCCTGAGCGGTAGAGCAGAGGATGGAGCTCGCCTTGGGGGCCATAGCCGGCCTGGCCCCCAAGCTGGGTGAACTGCTCATGGCGGAGTACGTCGTGCAGAAGGGCCTCAAGCCCAGACATCGAGTCCCTCTCCAGGGAGCTTGTCATGATGGAAGTCCCAAAATCACCGCCAAACTCAAAATGCAAAACCGTGATGCCCTCGATCCTTTGAAAGGATGGATGTTCTTTCTAGGAGCCTCGGCGGGACACCTACCAATTAAATGACTCTATACTGAATTTAAGAATCTAAGAATAAGACCCAACTAATTGAGGAAGAAGCGAGTTCCAAATCTAAAATCCCTAACCCACCAAGTGACAAGAGTAATTTAAATACTCCCTTTGGATCGAGCAAGAGGCCATCATACTCCCGAATGTAAAATTAGATGATCTGAAACCCGCAAATATCCTAGGAGCAAGAGTGAAATGTCGCAAACTCAAAGAAAATCAAAAGCCGAAAACTGTCACTTTGAAGCTGTGCACGGGCGAGCACGCAAGGTACTAGATGAGTACTGTAGCAGCGTCCTGTAGCTACCTAGCAACAAGCACTGTAGTGCAGCTTGTTCTAGCGAGCATGCACTTTGGCAAAGACAGGACAAGCACTGCCAGTGAACTGTTCGCACGATCGATCAACGCCAGCAGGCAGGGCTGCACACGCCTGTGATTAGTAGAGACAGAGCGACAAAGCAGAGAGGACAAGGACTGCGGGCGGGACTGCACGCGCCCCGCGTCCAAACCAGCAGAGAGCACCGGACTCACAGCGGCAGCGTCCGGTCCAATAACAAGCAAGGTAAAAAAGCGAGACTGAATCGAGGGGATCGGACAGTCCGGTGGCAAGGGAGCAGCGTCCGGTCCAAACTCACGAGCAGACCACGGACGATGCTACTGAACAGAACCAAAAG